>MU227088.1:2883444-2906186 GCA_018584345.1 Thuja plicata | reverse complement strand
CAGACAAAAGGTAACCTTTTCTATCTTGATGACACTAACACCACTTGTTTAATGGCTAGAAATGAAGACATATGGTTGTGGCACAAAAGATTGTGTCATGTGAACTTTGAAAACATGATAAAGATAAACAACAAAAGGAATGTCAGAGGCTTACCAAGCATGACTAAGCCCGAGCATATCATGTGCAAGAATTGTCAAAAAGGTAAGATGAAAAAGTCTAGTTTCAATATTAAAACCCATACATCTACTGCAATTCTAGAATTAGTCCATATAGATCTATGTGGACCCATGAGGACAAAGAGCTACAATGGAGATAGGTATTTTATTCTCTTTGTTGATGATTTTTCTAGAATGATGACATTCATGTTTTTAAAAGATAAATCAAAAGCATTTAAGATATTTAAATGGTATAAAGAAATGGTAGAAAAACAAAGTGAAAAGAAATTGAAATGCTTAAGATTAGATAGAGGAGGGGAATTTATTTTAGAAGAATTCACTGACTATTGCAATGAGTATGGAATTATAAGACAGGTTTCTACACCAAGGACACCACAAAAAATGGAATTGCTAAAAGGAGAAACAAATCAATTGTTGACTGTGCAAGAACATTGATGATTGAGAAAATAATCACTCAAAATTTTTGGAGGGAAGCTGTCAGTACTACTGTCTATACACTAAACAGAGTACAATTAAAGGACAAAAAGAAGACACCCTATGAGCTTTGCTATGGTAATACACCCAATGTAAGTTACTTTAGAATCTTTGGTAGTCAATGTTATATATTGAAGGATGATAGAAATGGAAAACTTGACTGAAAAAGTGAAGAAGGTATCGTCCTAGGGTATTCAACCAAAATCAAGGCTTATAAATGTCTTAACAAGTCATCTAACAAAATCATTGAAATTGCAAATGTGAAAATATATGAATTTGCAGAAAATAATGATAAGGAAAGAAAAAAGGAACCAGAGGACTACAACATGTTTGTTTATACAAAACCTGACACTCTACCCGAGCAACCATGTGTCACTCCTGAGCATCAAAACATTGCACCTGAGCATCAGGCTGCAATTACCGATGATCAGGATAATCCTCAAGATGATGTTCCAAATAATGGAGATGAAAATAAAGGTGAAGAAGATAATCAGAATGATGAACACAAAGTTGAACCGAAACTTGCCAAGTATGTCAGAAGACATCATCCACAGAATCTAATCATAGGAGACAATAAGGCTGGAACAAGAACAAGAAGTAAGTCACTTAACACTAGATGTTTACTTTGTGATTTTGAGCCTAAATTTGTTAGCAATGCACTTGAGAATGAAGAATGGGTTAGTGCTATGAATGAGGAAATATAATATATTGAGAAGAACAATAAATGGACACTAGTACCGAGACCAGATGACAAGAATGTCATCGGTACCAAATGGATATTTAGAAACAAGTTGAATGAGAATGGAGAAGTCACTAGAAATAAAGCAAGATTAGTATTCAAGGGATATGCACAAGAAGAAGGTATTGATTATGGAGAAACCTTTGCACCCGTTGCTAGACTAGAAGGAGTTAGAATCTTACTTTCTTATGCTGCATTTAAAGGATTCAAGGTATACCAAATGGATGTCAAATCTACATTCCTAAATAGAATATTGGAAGAAGAGGTATACATTGAACAACCAGAAGGGTTTGTTGATCCAGACAAGAGAAACATGGTATGTAGACTAAATAAAGCCTTGTATGGATTGAAGCAAGCACTGAGAGCCTGGTATGAAAGAATTCACTCATATCTCATTAGCATAAAATTTGTTAGATCAAGTGAAAATAGAAATTTGTACTTAAAAGAAGATACCAACGGTAATATTTTGATTTCTGAAATTTTTGTTGATGATATCATATTTGGAGGGAATGAATTGTTATGCAAATCCTTTGCTAATGAAATGAGAAAGGAATTTGAAATGTCTATGTTTTGAGAAAACAAATTCTTTCTTGGTCTATAGATTTTTCAACAAGATGTAGGCATATAGAGATCACTCAGTCTAAATACATCAAGGAAGTGTTGAAGATATTCAAGATGGAAGATTCCAAACTAGTTGGAACACCTGTGGCTACCGGATGTAAGTTGACAAAAGAAGACAAATCCAATGAGGTAAATCAGACCTTATATAGCTCAATGATTGACAAACTAATGTATGTTGTTCACACCAGACCAGATATAGCACACACAATTGGAATTTTTGCAAGATTCTCTGCTAATCCCAAAGAATCACATATGACTGTTGTCAAGAGAATTCTGAGATATCTGAAGAACACCGAGGACTGTGGGTTATGGTACAAAAGATAAGGAAAATTTGAGCTACAAGTCTATACATATCTTGATTGGACTGGAAACATTGATGAATGAAAGAGCACAACTGGAGGATCATACTTCATGGGTGACATACTTGTCACATGGATAAGCAAGAAGCAAGGATACATCTCTCAGTCTACTATAGAAGTAGAGTATGTGGCTGTTGCTACAAATTTCTCTAATATTGCATGGATAAAACAATTACTGGAAGGTATGAATATGAAGATCATTGAACCAGTAATTATCTATTGTGATAATACCAGTGCAATAAACATTTCTAAGAATCCATTCATGCAAGATAAGACTAAGCATATTGCTATCAAGTATCACTATCTAAGAGAACAAGTGCAAGCAAAAGAAGTGACACTGGTATATGTTCAATCAAAGGAACAGTTAGCTGACATATTCACCAAGCCATTACCGAAGGATACTTTTGAGTACCTGAGACAGAGACTAGGGGTTCAACCCTTGTCTATCAGTTAGTAATCTAACTAGGAGGTTGTATCAGCCTATACCAAATCTGAAGATCAATCATGTTGATGCAAACATTGAGATGAACAAAAAAAGATATATCTGTACATGGCAAGGTACATATCTGCACTAAAAACTAGAGACATTGTACTACTGATGGATAAGTAAATTCAAGGAAAATATTATGAAAAGGGATGGAACATGATATAGATGATAAAACAAGGAGAAGTATTATTTTTTGGCATTGTTGTCAAAGGGAGAGAAATATCTCATTATCATAAGAGAGAATTATCATCAGGGAGAGATTTGATTTATCATACAAAGGGAGAGATGATCTCATTATCAAAAGGATAGATGATTCCATATCACATAAAAGAGAGATATGATAAAGGGAGAGATTATTTATCCATGAAGGGAAGTTCCTGAGAATCAGAAAGGAAGAGTTAATCAATATTCTAAGGGAGGGAAATTGATTACACATGAAATATCCATCTAAGGGAGAGAAGTAATAAAGGGAGAGAGTTCATACAAAGAGAAAGATTGTTGTCAAAGGAAAAAAGGTTTATCAAGAAAAGGAACAATCAAGGCAAAGTGCATATCAGAACATAGATATTAGATGATACATCTATCCATTGAAGGGATTAAAGATTGAAGACAATCACTCTGCAAGAAACATATGTAAGCTATTTGAACTTACCAAGAGCAAGACATTTATAATAGTTACATTAGGAAAGCTTGATGAAACTATATATTTCATATTTTATTAGTGATAGTATAGTATGATAATGTAGTATGTTTCCATCAATGCCAAAGGGAGAGATTAGTGACATGTAACTGATTGAATGTTTGAAGATGTTAAGTTGATCACCAAAATATAGAAGGATAATGAAAGACATTAAATCAGTTAATTTATTGTATTGTCATTGATGTCAACTTGATATAATCTAATCGATTATAATCAAAGATTCAAAGACTTTAGAGAATCAAAGAGAAAAATATTATGCTTTCAGTAATGCATAAAAGACAAGCATTCACATTATGAATTCAAACACCGAAGGTAAGTGGACATCGATGGAAAGAGATCACCAAAATTCAATTCATAGTGATGCCCGATCAAGAACACCCATGAGAATTACCGATGAGTAGAATCACAAGCATGACCAACAACCATAAGCATAGTGTAAACCGACGGAGAAGCTTGAGGAGAACTGGAGTGTTGACCGACGCTATCAAAGAGTTAAACACTGAAATTCACTTGAGTTCAAAAATGAAAAAATATCTAGCTAGCAGAGCTAAATATAGACTTAACTAGTAGTTATCATTGTTTTCATTGACAAGATAGGCCAGAGATAAGTAATGGATTTAAAGTTGTTTTGTCCAATTGGCAAGAAGATCTCAGCGAGATAAAACAAGAGTTTTGCTTTAAATCTAATTGGAAAGAATTGTGGATCATGCCAAGATCAAGAAGATCAAGAACCTAACAATGATGATATCATTTCTATAAAGAGACAACTCAATTCATTATGAATTGGTGAACGGGAGTGAATGAAAAAGAGGATGCTAAAGAGAAACTGATGAAGAGCAACTTCATATAGTACTTGAAAAAGAGGATGCTAAAGAGAAACCGATGAGGAGCAACTTCATATAGTACTAATAAACAAGCTAAGGAAAGAGCTAAAGTTTTCTACAGACACCGAGCAACATAGCACAACATCATTGAGCAGAATCAAAGTGGAGAAAAGGTATAAACAAAGTTATATTGATCAGAATAGTTTTATGAGATTACAATAGATCTAAAAATCTGCAAGTATAAGTTGTATATGTGAACAAATCATACTATTTTAGTTTAACCATTGATTCATAAAGTCTCTTAACCGAGTGGGATTTAAAGATCCTTTCTATATAGAGATACATCCCAAGGAGTATCAAAAAGTTTGTTCATGAAGATAGCATGAGATGCCAGATACCTATTAATAGGACAAGTAAGTGTTTGATCAAGGATGGTAGCATAGAGATGCCCGATATCAAGTGATAGACTAAACTTTTAAATCCTCTAACAAGGTCACACCTAATAGTGTGTTTGTAACCTTTAACAGGGTTGGCTCTTCACCAAGCTCACTTCAGAAGAGTGAAAGTTTTGGGTTACCGGTCCCAAGTGGTTTTTCCCTTAACAGTGTTTCCACATTTAAAATCCATGAGTCAATGTGTTTATGAGTCATTACTTTAGTGTTTTGCATTACACATAACTTAACTGGATTGATTGGTATACTCTAGATAATTTAGTGTCTTTTGGTAAATTAATAGACTGCTTTTCGGTAAACATACAGTAGAAGGTTTTACAAAGCATTCTGAGTAGTAGTAATTTGATAAAAGTATTTGGAGGCATTCACCTTATAGGACTAAAGATAACTAGAGGTAAACTATTGTGGTACTAAGTTTTAAGGGTTGATTATTGGAATATTTTTGAGGCCACTGATTCACCCCCCCTCTGTGTTATTACTAACAGTATTTCCCCTAGGCATCACCACAGTGTATCCTGATCTTTGGTGGAAAACATACTCACACGGTGGTACAAGTCTAGAAAATGTTGGCTTTCTCAAAACAATTTTAGCCTTGTCAGGATTTAACTTAATGACAACATATTTTTTTTGATTCAAAGTTTGCATAATGCCTTTAAAATTCTTAATTAATGTATCAATTTTCCTTTCAAAGGGCTTGAAGTCCCTCAATGGATCATAATCTTTGTCAAAATGTTGTACAAAGTCAGGAGTCTTCTTGTACACTAGCCACTTCTCCTTCTTAACTTCTCATTCTTGTAATGTGAACTCATTTCTAATAATGTCTTCAGGAAAGTGGAATTGGTGATCCATTGCGATGCACCTATTTTTCTTCTTAAATATATCACTCAAGAAACCCTCAGGGTCATTGCACCTTACCACTGATGTTGCTAGTTAATAAGGCTTCAAAACCTTATCCATGTGCACCCATCCACCCTTGGTAATAAAAAATTGGTGGGAAATAGTGATAGTGGGAAAGATAGAACTCCTGTTCTTCCCAGTCAGTGCAATCTCCTGCAGATCACCAATCTGTCTAATAATCTCAGCAATACCGACCTTGAAAGGAACTTGGTAAGGAAGTAAATATGGAATACCCTTGAAACCATACACTCTGAAAATAATTGAAACAGGATATAGGATGATATCCCCCTCCCCCCATTATGTATTATTTTTATGTCCTTAGCATATTGATTTGGTCTTATGAAAGACAACAAAGATTTTGGAATCCTAGGATTCTCGAGAAACAAAAGGGCTCTAAGCCTTGAAGCAAAGCATCTATCAAAAGAAACAAATCTGGCATATTATCTATCCCAAGATAACTCCAAACTCCAAATTGGACTGACATTTCTTCACCATCCTTCATTTTCATCAGATCCATTTCTTTCTCAAAATAATCTACACCTTTGTATATAAACATGTGCATCAACATTGAATACCATCCAAATGGTTTATCCACCTTTTATTTTTGAATACCAATTAGACAATTGTGAATTAAATCATCAACAAAAGGTGCAAAGTAAAAAATGATAGCAAGATGAGGGTGAAGGACCTAAACCATCATAAACATGTAGTGTATTGGCATTACTATTTCTACATCCTCTCCAAAAATCTGACACAAGGAGGAATACATACCATTTTCCTTCATATTGAAATAATCTAGTTTGATTATCTCTAGGGTGTTAGGACCTACTACAATTAATCCTCCAACCTTGTCAAAATATTCCCTTAAAGGTCCGCTTCTAAGATAATCCTTTTGGGCCTTGTATACTTCCCTAAAAGATTCAAAATTAATCTCCTCAAGCTGGGCAGAGGGCTCATTCAAATGGAAAACTTCACAAATTTAATTAGTAGAATGCTTATCAGAGGGTTAGCATCCACATATCTCACCACCCTGGTCATTGGGTCATTGTTCTTTTCCACTTGGAGCAGGATGTCAGCATCCATGAAAACATTTGGAACCACTTTGAAAAGAGCTAATCCAGACACATTGATATTTTCTTCCCTCATCCAATTACCTTTATTGTATAAACCATCACCTACTTTTAGACGATGGTTTTTTGGTACTAATTTTTTTACTTTGGAAGAATCATTAGTAGACTTATCAAGTTGCTCCAAAAAATAATCGCATACCGCTCTTTCTTGATAGTCTACTTTATCATTGAACTCCCTATGAGGTGTCATCTTAGAAACTAGGGTATTGTAAAAAAATAGCTTAAGTGCAGACAAATCCTACTTCCTTCAAACTTCAATTCAAGCCAACTCTCAAATTCACAGAATGCAGAAGAAACTAGACAGAAAAACTTACCCGCTTCAAAAGATGCTAGTAAACATATCAAATATACTGCACTTTGACTCTGCTTTGCTTCTCTGAAAATTGTAATGTTTGAATCACAAAATGGAGCACTTTATAGTATAACCTCGCCAACAATCTGCATTAATTCTTGATAGGGTAGCCACACGCTTCGTAATTACTTCTTCATTTTTAAAAACCCACGGCTCAATGGTAAAACAAAGCTTCTCGCATAAAAAAACAAAATTTAAAACATAGCCGTCAATTTGGATCCATCTCAACACATCGTGCGGTACACAAAAGTCAACAAACTAACAACCTCCACATCACAAAAATAGTGGTGAAAGAAACCAATCAACGAGCGACATTTCAACTCCACGTAGCACCTTTGGTTCCACTTTACTCTTCCTCATCAACTTGGATAGGTGTCATTCAGGCGTGATCCCGCAATGAGTATCTTTAGTGCAACTTTGGATCAAGGCATCATGCCTACCATTGGATTAAAATTGATTTGACCCATCTTTACCTCCTTCAAAGTCCCAGACCCACAATCTCAAAGTGGATACGTGTCATTCAGGAGTGATCTCACAATGAATAAAAATAGGTGCAACTTTTCTTAGCGGCATCACACCAATTGTTGGATCAACTTAAATATGCTTGATGCTTTACCTTTCGGCCCCACTAAGGAAAGATCTCCAGATGGAGACTTTTAATCCAAGCGTGATCCCGCGATGAATAAACAAATAACATCTTCTGTCCCAGGCATTACACCTATCATTGGATAAAAAAAAATCTAACTTAACTTTATGCTCCTTTTAGCCCTGGCCAAGTCCTGCCACTAGCCACGTGTCACATAGGCGTGATGCCCTGAAGATAAAACTCCTCACATCTTTCATTCACAGAATTGTGTCAACCGTTGGATTAACTTTGATCTGACCAAATTTTATCTTTCTTTAACTCTGAAGATACCAGACCCACGATCTTAAGATAGACAAGTGTCACTCAGATGTGATACCTCTATGAGTGTCTTTGGTGTAAATTATTATCAAGGCATTATGCCTATCGTTCAATCAAAGAAGATCTACTTAACATTTTTCAAATCATAAAACATCACAAGGACTTTAGACTTAGGAAAAATTAAAACAAGGGCCCTACTAGGACTTAGGACTTGAAAAGAGATGCCCCCCCCCCCGCACGACGACTTAAGACACATGATATAAAATGACTTAAGTAGCTTCCAAAAGGTAACACATAAAAATAAAGGCATGGTAGACTTAGGGTTTTAAACAAAAGGTAACTAAGGGTTTTGAATAAATGGTAACCAAAGATAGAAATCAAATAGGAACTTAAGGGAAGGCATGAACATATAATATAAAAAGACTTAGCACCAGAATAAATTTACAGTCCTAACTGTGGCTTTGACTGGGGAAAGTTAATTACAAGATTAATATTAGGATCCAGACTCTATGATGCAGACCACACACACGCTACAGAAAACAAACACACAACAAAAACACAAACCTACAACATGTACATATATACATGACTAAAACAAAGAAACAAAACTACTGTGCATGGAAGAAAAATTATGAGGAATAATGTTTCAGGAATTGTCCATGCATTGGAAATTCCTGCATCTCACCATTAGAGTTTTCCAAATAATATGAGTCCTTTCTATGGAAATCCTGGACCACAAAAGGGCCCAACCATAATGACTCAAATTTTCTATGCTTTTCCTTGTCTTCTTTTCTTGCATTCCACTGAAGCACCACATGATTGATTTGAAGTTTCCTCTCAGTTGTCCTTTTGTCAAATAAATATTTTGCTTGCTACTGGATCTTCAATTTTTTCTTATGTGCTTCACTCCTAATTTCTTCTAACTCAACCAGTTGGATCATCCTATCCATCATAGGTTCTAACATTTCAATCTCTTCCTCCTATAAAATTTTTTAAATAGGTAACAAGTTATTCAATCGTAATCTTGCTTGTCCTCCATAAACCATCTCAAAAGGGGAAACCCCTATTGAATTTTTAATTGTCACCCTATCATCCCATAAAGCCAACGTCAACTTTGAATGCCATGACCTCTTGTTTTTCTCTAAAATCCTTTTAATAATTTTTATTATACTCTTATTTTTGGACTCAGCCTGTCCATTTGCTTGTGGATGATAAGGTGAGGAGTAAGATACAACAATACCACGAATTTCACAAAAATCCTTGAACTCCTCAGACCTAAAGCACATGGCATTATCCATTATTAACCTTGTAGGCACACTAAACCTAGTCAAAATATTATTTAAAAGGAAATCCATAACCACTTTACTAGTTTCTTTCTTGCATGGGATTGCCTCAATCCATTTGGTGAAATAATCAGTGGCTACCAGAATCCAACTATGACCTCCACTTGACTTTTTTGCAAATTCACCAATAAAATCAATGCCCCACTGGGAAAAAGGTGCTTCTACTATCATAGGATTTAACAACAACGCTCCTAAAAATTTCATTTTAGAAGAAAACCTTTGGCAGGATTCACATTTTTGCACAAACTTTTGAGTATCTCTAAAAGGAGAAGGCTGATAAAATCTAGCTCTAATTATTTTATGTGTTGTAGTTTTAGCAAAGTAATATCCTCCACAAACACCATTATGCATTTCATTTAAAACTCTCTCAGACTGTGATTTATCTAAACAAAATAGTAAAACACCATCTCTATTTCTCCAAAATAAATCACCTTGAACAACCACATACCTCTGAGCTTGGAGCCTGAGAGTTATTTTTTGATTATTTGTCATATACTCTGGACATTTGGCATTTTTCAAAAAATGTACAACATCAAGATACCATGGTCATAATTCAATACTAGTATGATTCATACCTACAACCTAAACACTGTTAATTTGGGCCAGCTCTATGATTGTATCTATCATAAGCTTAGCTAAACCCAAACCCTTAACCAACTTTGTGATCTAGATCTCCAAGTTGAATTCCTGAATTCTATTGATCCATCGACATCTTTTTCGAGTAACTTCAGACCGAGACATGATATCCTTTACTGCTACACGTGGAACATAAGCAATTGTTTTTGCATAGAACAAATAAGGTCTGAAAGCCTTGGCTTCTTTGACCAAGACATACACTTGCTTCTCCATTATTTCATAATTTAATTCAGCCATGTGCAAAGACTTACTAAAAAAAGCAATGGGGTGCTCAAATCCATTTTTATCCTTTTGCAACAATACTATAGCAATAGTACAAAATTAAGCAAAAGAGATAAGAGAGAAAGGATTTTCATAATTAGGAGATTGTATTAATGGTGCTTCCTAAATGACCACTTTAATTTTATCAAAAACCATCTAAGCCCCTTTTTCCCAATCAAACTTAGCATTTTTTTAAAGCAATTTGACTATGGGTTTCATAATTTCTGCAAAGATTGCAATGAATCTTCTCAAAAAATTTATCTAACCCAATAAATATTGTACACCCTTAATATTCTTGGGAGATAAAACCTTGTTAATAGCTTCTATTCTTTCAGGGTCAATTCTAACCCCCTCTTTTGATACTATGTGTCCCAATAACTTACCTTTTATCACACCAAAATGGCATTTCTTCGGATTCAATGAGATTCCATACTCCAAATCCTTACTAAAAAAATTCTCTAAATGTTTACAATGGTCCTCAGCTCTTTTCAAGTATGCAGTCAAGTCATCTTGATATATTAACATGATTATGTTTACAAATTCTTTGAAAGCCACATCCATTTCTCTTTGAAAAATGTCTCCTGCATTCATCAAGTCAAAAGGCATTCTCATATAAACATATATACCCCATGGAGTGGTAAAAGTTGTTTTGAACTACTTAGATTCTTGAACCAATACTTGGTTGTAGCCAGAAAATCCATCCATCATGGACAAAATATCACAACCTATAACCCTTTGTAACATGGCCTCCACATTTGGCAAAGAATAATTATCTCTCAAAGAAGCTACATTCAAGTTTCTAAAGTCAACACACAGTCTGATATCACCATTATTTTTTCTAACTGACACTAAATTGGACACCCAAGAAGAATGTCTTATTGGTTTTATTATCCCAGCATCTTTGAGTTTCATTAATTCTTGCCATTTTGGGTGCCAACAATGGATGGTAGATTCTGATCCTAGATTTATATCTTCCAACTCCTCCATCTTGGCTGAAGATCTCTGACACATATGACTATCATTATCACTAAACATCCCTTCTAATTCAACCAAACCCTTAGAGATTTCATTTGTCTGCAATTGTACAATTTCATTCCCAAATATGGTTTCTCTTCCATCAACAACATTCACCAAATTATTACAATCAATGTTCTATCCTTCATAGTTGTCTAAACATTGGATGAATGTAAGGATGTCATTATCATTTTCAAAATATTTCCAATTATATACATTTTCATGGATAACAAGTCTAGTTTTGGTTTCTATAATAGAAACTCCTCTCAATGTCAAATCATCATTTTTCATAGCAACAGTAGCAAAAAAATCTGCCATGATGTTTTTGGATCTCTCTATCCATTCAATGGAAAATGCATCAAAAAGTTCAATTTTATCCCAAACAACATACTTATAATGTTTGAATCTATCATTCTTGACAACATACTTGGATCTAACTTGAGATATTGCTAACTCTAAATCTCCAAAAATCCTTAATAATGTAATGTCATGTTTAATTGCAATTTCTAACCCCAACAATAATGCTTTGTATTCAGTTGTATTATTTGTACACTGGAAAGACAACAAAAATGAATACTTGAAAGTAATACCTGATGGAGATATAAATAGGAAAACAACTCTTGTTCCTTGTTTTGAGGAAGCTCCATAAAAGTACATTTTCCATAATCCATGATGTTTCAATTCCAACTCTTCTACTAGGGGGGTCAGTATTCTTCAATTGTGGCTGAATCTTTTCAATTATGAAATTCTCCATATCCATATCCAGGAAACAATTCAACGTCTTTAGGTCAACTCTTTCAACAATCACCGGAGCATGTGGCTCTCTATATAGCTTGACCTTACTTCCATTTATAGAAATGGTAGAAAAAGGAAGATCTAATTATACATGCCCTCCAACAGTTGTAGCCCATTTCCTTGATAGAAACATTTGATAACGAGGTTGAGTATCAACCACAATAATATCCATTTTAAAAGTAGCCTTAGGGAATGCATCAATCTTGACTTCAACCCCTTTCAAGGCTCCAATAATAGGAACCTCCCTGTTATCCACAACATAACATCTTCCAAAAGAAGTGTCAACTTTTAGACCCAACTCCTTCATCACATCATAAGGCATGACATTTGTAATAGCCCCAGAGTCTATCATACAATGTTTTAGCAACATATTATTTACAAGAAATGTTACATAGAACATATCAACCTGAGAAGGAACTTGAGTAATTATATTCCCAACACATATCCGGGGCCCATTTTTTTCTTCCTGCTTTCCTTTTTTTTTGGTATTTTATGCACCTCAATCAACTATATCAGGTAGACTTGAAAGTAGTGAGAACACAACCTCCTTGTGTTCTTTTATCTTTAACATCTCAACTAATGACACAAAAACCTTCATTTGAGACAAATCATGTTTAATGTCAAAAGTTGGAAAAATTATAGCAGCCCCAGAAGCAACTTTACCTTTGTTTTCTCTAGGTTGACATGGATTCTGCTCACCGGTAGGGGTGATTTTGCTTCCACTAATAGGAGTTACCTTAGATTCTTCTTTATTTTTCATGTTTTCCTTAGTACCAATCTTATATATATTCTAAGTATATCCCTTAAGGGAGACTTCTTTAATAAAGAGTGAACCAAGCCTGCTTTTGTCTTGATCAACCTATCTATTTCAAAGATTGGATGAGCTTCATGCCTGAGCCACTGCAACAATTGTGAGAGATCTTAACTCCTCATTGCTAGTTCTTCGAAGCTAAACATGCTCCAATTTGGTATTCGCAACATTTATTGTGAAATGCATATCTTCTACTAAATCATCCTCTGAATCATCACAATCACTTTCAACAGAAAATGCACACATGTTCACTAAAAGCTTCTTATCACCCTGACCTTCTCGCTCCTCACCATTTTCATTTGACTTTGTCAAAGACTGCGCCACCACACATTGGAAAGGGGAGTGTGGCACATTGTAATCCACACACCAGGGATTATTTTCTACACTGTGTGTATTATTTTTCTTCAATGGATCAAGAATTTCTCTACTCTTTGCATCAATTGAGTCCTTTGGCACAGGCTTACCATCCTTCCAACTTGTTTTGTAAGGCATGTCTTTTAGCCTATAAGCCCTATCCTGAAATTGATATTTTTGTCTGTTATTTTGAAAACCCTCTTCATTTTTGTCTACCTTGGTAGCAAGGTCTTTCAGAACATTTACCAAATTGTCCATCTTATCCTCTTCTTTAGGAGTCTTAGTAGACTGTCCCTTTAACTCTTTCCTGAGTCTACAATCATCCCTCTTACCAAGCTTACCAGAAGCTCTTCTATTACTCTCTATGTTTATTGCAAACTTATAAGCATCCCTCATTGTATGAGGGTCCTTGTCCCTCAACAAATAATCCATCTTTCCATCCAAAGAATTGTAATATGTAGTGTGACACACATTTTCATCCAGTCTCAATACTTGAAACAATTTATACGTAGCCTTCTAAAATCTGATGTTCAACTTAGCTATTCCCTCATTTGGAAATTTATTCATATTGTTGAACTCGTTCAACATGAAACCATAATTTATTTTGTCACCGTATTTCTCCTTGAAACACTTAACAAACTCATCCCATGAATAGATACCATTATCAAGTGACCCTCGGTACCAATCTCTTGCATCCTCAATTAGAGACTGCACAATGATAGTTAACAGATTTATCCCTAAAATTAATCAAAGATGATCAAAAAAATAATCCTCTACAACCCTATTGGGAGAAATCAATTAATTACTAGTTGGGATTCACCTTAATGGTCATGTCCCTCTGCATAAAGGTGCAGCTCCCTCTTCAATGATTTTCAATTATGCTTTCCATGAATCAATAAAGAAAATTTCACAGACAATACTTTTTACCCTAAAGTGTCAAAGGTTCAAGCATTCAGATTTTAAATGAAGAATAAATTTGATATAAAATCACTGAAATGATAAGCTGAGATTCAACCGAATGACTGATCTCCATAGCTAATTAAAGATAAAACTAAGAATACCTTAAATTGTCTTCGCACTCTAAAATAAATACAACAATATACCACAATCACAAATGAAATTCCAACATAAATCACATTCATACACTTCACTGAATGCACCAAATCTATGATTTGGCCGACCCTTTTCTCTGGTCATAATAAGCCATATATACCACAAGAAATAAATTGTTTCCTGGAAGTTTTAAAACTAACTCCTCAAAGGAGTAAAAAGTAAAAGATCAGAGTTCAACAGGAAATACTAAGCAACAGAACAAAATAACTAAAGTTATCAATCTGGAATGATTATTCCATAGGACATCTAGGTTTATGATGTTGTCATGGCTGATGATGACTGGGCTTGCAACTTCCTCCATTCTAAATTTTTAGCTGAAAAATTAACCACAAGCTGATGATTGGGAATGCTGATATGTGCAATCCTCTGCTTCCATACTTTGTTCACCCCGTGGACCAGCGCAACTTTCTCCTTATTCAACTTAAAATTATTTTGGCACACAATAAACATGGATTCCATCTCAACAACATAGGAGAATTCATTAGGCATGACTTTTTTTATTTCCTTAACTACACGAACCCTGTACTTGAAATATTGATTCATTTCTTCTTACTTCTATAGAGTTTTGTTGTCTTCTTTGAACAAATCCACTTTAGTGAATCCAAGGTCATTATTCATTATGTCTGTTAAGGCTATGAGCTCTTTCATCAGTTTAGTGGATTCCTCAATTCCCTATTTTATAAAAAAGTTCCTCCAATCCAAATGATCTTCTGAAACAAAAAGGATTTCTTAATCGAATCATGCACATGGTCGTTCAGACATGAACTTTATTATACCATATTTCTTTACCTCTGACATCTAGGCCATCACCACCATCCACTAAGTCTTTTCTTTATCCCATAAGTTTTATCAAGGTCACTTATGTATTTGCTTCCTTGATCAACCATTGATTCTTACCAATAGGAATATGCTTGAGCAATTGACTTGTTGCATAGAATCTGTTCCTTCATATGCTGATTGTCAGGAGACTTCAAATTGAAATCTATTGGGGTCTATGTTTTTAGGGCGTGGTCTGGATGATGAATATAGTAGATGTACTCAGCCATCTGGGAGATTGCTAACTTCATTTCTTGCTTGTCCTTTTCATCCTTCCAGACTCTTGTTACAATTTTCTTTGTCGAGGATTCTAAATGCTTAACATATGTTGCACAGGTAGCAACTCCCAGGTCAACCTTTTCAACCTTGAAATCTTCAGCTATTATCTCATCTAAATTTTTGTCATTTTTAGGAATGGCAATTTTTGCAAACCATCATCCATTTTGAGCATCATTATCTATCATTACCTGAGTCTTGAGATTTTTAATCTTTATCTCCTTACCTAAGCATCTACTCACCATGTCTTTATCGGGAAATAAAATTGGTACGATACTCCTCTTTCTGCTGATTCTTTAGTAGGAGGAGTTTGTAACACAACCAAATCTATAGAAAGAGCATCATTGGCGAGCTGTTCTTTACTCATCTCTCCACCCCCTTCAAATTTATCCCAATTCAACACGTCCAGATCATGATCCTCCATTGGGGTTTGTCCTTCAATAGAGTCCAATTCTACAACTTTGTGACTAATTACAACTTTCATCAGCCTCTTGCTCTGAGAAATGAGTAGTTATTGTTGGAGTGGGAGATTTTTCTGCTGAGCAAACCTTCTTTGTTAGGTTAACTTCCAAATCAACTGTACCTAAAATATCAAGTTCAATAGGAATACTAGGAGAAGAGGATTCATTTATGAGAAATAGAGTATCCTATGTATGAACATGAGTCTCTCGCTAAGAAATCTTTAATTTTCCCAATCTTTTCTCCCTTAGCCATTTCTCCATTCTTCTTATCACATTGAATGTCTTGTGTTGAATACTGTCTTCCTCTTGCCTATCCCAATCTATTTCTGTAAGGGGCTTGCTTTGTACTCTTCTTCTATATTCATAATCCAACACTTCTTCATCTGGATACTCTTCAAATCCTTTAATACTAAGAGGAAATTTCATTCCCACAATTTTCCCCAATGTGAGATGGGACCATAATCTCCTGCGCACCTCAAATTCATCCTTATAATCTTCCCAACAGTCCTCCAGCTGAGATATGTGGGTGAAGCCTTCTACCATGCCTAGGTAAGACTTACTAAAGCCCTTACTATCAAATTTCAAGTGTGTAATATATGTTTTGAGCTTCAAAACTTTGACCTTTGTTTCTAAATTAAGGGCATCAGAGGTGGATTTGCAACAGTAATGTCCTAATTCCATAGGAAAATTTATTCCTGAAGGTTGCTTTCCTTTCAAGCTTTTGTCAATGATTTCCAATTGTCTACAAACTTCTATAAATACCAAATGATCCAGCACATATTGGGCAACCTAAAGGGCTCACCCTTGAATCCACCAACTCTGATATAGACAAATCTGGGAAACTAAATAAAGAAACTATCATAGGTTTGAATTAGTTGTAAGGCTTCATTAGACAACCTTTTATTCAAGCTTCTGTATAATTCAAAAGCCAAACGACCCAAAAATACATTATTCACTCTTGTAAAATTCTCTGCACATCTTTGTAGTTGCAACAAGGGATAATAAACATAATTTTTCATTCCTAACATCAAGGGTTCATGAGGCAACCCAGGCCATTGTCTAGAACTAGTCAGAATATAGAACAAGAAGGAGGACATGTAGAAACCCCTCATACCAAAAAATTTGGCTAACCCTTCATTTAGCCTCTCAATAATGATTTCACCCCAGTCCAATAATTTCTCTCCATTCATCAGCACTTGTATATAAAAGAACATCTAGTCCTCCCAGTGAAACGTATGCTGATTTCCCTTAACCCTATTTAACATAGTAACCAAATCTATTATCTCAGGGATAAGATGCTCATGGGTAAGGGGTTTTGTAAGATGAGATCCACCTCTCTTAGTATTTAGAAACCATCCCCTTTCAATTACATTTCCATATTGTTTCTTCTTCTCTACAAAAAATGAATAAGTTGTACCAATAGTCCATGCTTTGTATGTCTCCTTATCTGGAATACCCATGGTGGAAATTAATGTTTCCCTATCAATCCTCACTAATAATTGACCAGAATTAGTGTTAATTCACTTATCATTTTTTTCATAGTGATTCATACATTCCATAACCAGTTCTGGGCATGGGGTTGCAGTTGGAAAAGCGACGGCTTCAATCAAACCACTCTGTCTGGTTTTCTCTGCTATAGAACCTTTCTGGGGATTTTTTAGTCTTTCAAGAATTTCCTCTACAACTAAATTCATAAGGGATGTGTCTTCCAAATTTGGAAGAGAACTAACTAGACTAGACGAGGATTCTAACTTGGGCAATGACGGTCTGTTATACTTCATCTTATTTTAAACAATTAAAATTCCAGAACAAGAAAACAAGGAATCTGAGAAGAAACTTGAAAACTTGCTATTCTTCAACAGACTACTTAAGCTAGAAGTTCAAAGTTTGATGACTCATCAGAATTCATGAAAATGTCAGTGTCGCAACCTTGAAATTACCTCCTTTATCTTTCTAGCTCTGTGATGATGAAATAAATCAAGACTAGATGAAAAAAAAAGAAACATAATCTTTCTTATAAAGGCAAATGATCTACCTGAATTCGTGGCACGCTTAAAATTTCATTACCTCTGTACAAATTAATGGTGAAGTGACATTAACCTGACATACTATTAATTAAATGTCATTTCACACCCTTTGAGTTTACAAGATAATGATTAACTTTCCCTGAAAAGGTATGGTTTTCAAAAATTTGAGATCTTCCAGCTTATTCTATGTTCGTACTAACATTACTCTTTTTCTTCATAAAATCAGGTGTGGATCTGGAAATAAGAATCTTTGAATTTGAACTTTTGAAATGGAACTTTGAAAGTTAAAATTTGATAAACAGATAAATGATCAAAGATGCAGATGGTTCTTAAATTGATAACAAGGACTAACCTTCCTCTTGCACTTGTACAATTTGAACTTTGAAAGTTCAAAATAAGGGAAAAAGACACCTAAAGGAAAGAATTAGCCAAAATGAATTTGTGACAACGCAAGGCGTGCAAGCAAGATTTGAACATGGGAATTTGAAATTTTGAAAGTTCAAAATAAATTTCATAAACCAAAACTTCATAACAAAGAGAAGAAGCAAAAATAATTAGCCTTAGTAAAAATCCATTGAAACATTAGCTCCGACTGGGACCTGGACCGATGACAGACAAGGAATGAAATCTAGACTTTGTGGTTTTGCCAAATTGGGCTACGGGGTCAAAAGGTAAAACTTTGACACAACAAAAACTTCTAACAATAAGCACAACAAAAACTTATATACAAGAGGAAAATACTAGAGATTCACATTTGCTACAATTTAAGGTCTTGTCCATTGAAGGGAAAGGGAAACGAGGTTCCATCAAGATATTGTAACTTAAATGAATTAGGTCCAATGGCCTCACTAATAAAAAATGGACCCTTCCATAGAGATTCAAACTTACCGTTAGCGCCTTTTGGTTCTTTGCGCCTGTCCTAGAGAAACACTTGATCTTCTGGCATGAGTTTCCTTGGCCTAGCTTTTCTATCAAAAATCCATTTTACTCTAGCCTAATGCTTTGTTATGTGATCAACAAGTCTCTTTATTTCTTCATATATCATGGTTAAGTACATGACTCTTTTTTCAATTGCACTTTGGAAATTACTGTCTTCAATCACTTTCTGCAATCTAGTCATAGATAGTTCCAATGAGAGGGACAACTGAGCTTCAACTCCATACACCAGCTCGAATGGGGAAATCCATCTTGCCCTTTTAGGGGAAGTCCTATCTTCCCACAATTCCTCATAAAGTATTTTGTGTCAATCTTTAGTATTCTCACTTACTAATTTCCTCATGATGTTGATTAGATTTTTATTACTCGATTCTGCCTGGCCGTTCCCTTGGGGGTAATAGCTTGAGGAATGGGAAAGGATTATACTATGATCATAACAAAATTTTTTTAACTCTTGTGAGGATAAATTAGAGGCATTATCAATCACTAACTTGTGCGGGGTGCCAAACCTTACCAGAATAAAGTTCTTCACAAAATCACAGACCACTGCTGAGGCAGTCTTCTTCACTGGGACAACTTTGACCCATTTCATAAAATAATATGTAGCTGTCAAAATATCAGTGTGACCCGTAAATGAGGGAGGATTCAAAGGACCTATAAAGTTAATACCCCACTAATGAAATGGCTCTTCAATGATCACTGGCCTCAAAGGTAGAGCCTCTAATTATGGTTTCCCCATGAATAACTTATACTTTTCACATTTTTCAACCCATTGGTATGCATATTTGAACATACCTAGCTAGTAATAACAGTTTCTCAAGATCTTAAAAGTAGTCACCGTGGAAGAGAAATGTCCTTTTCATGCTTCACCATGAAAGGATTTTAGAAACTTCTCTTGTTTTTCCTTATCCACACATCTGAGAAATATACAATCCAATCCTTTTTTGTAAATAGTGTCATCAATGGTCACATACTTGGCGGTTTTGAGTTTTAAATTTTTCTTCTCTTTTGGGCTCAGGTATTTTGGACAGTCTCTATAAGTCAAGTAATGTGCCACATCAGAAAACCAAGGATCGGTTAGACCAACCAACAATGTTAGGGGAAGCTTTCCTTTCTCATCTTGATTTTCTTCTAACAACCTGCACAGTCCTTTCCCTCAGACTAGTTTGGTGGGTATGATATCTAAATAAAAATTTTGGATCTTGGCTACCCAAGCAACCCTATTATTGATACCAACCTCTTGCTGTGTGAGAATGCTTTTCACAATGATATTTGGAACAAAAACCTTGAAGTGAGAATGAAGTATATAGTATCTAAATTGTTTTGCAACCTTTATTACTAAAAAGGCCCACCTCTCTGCCAATGAATAGTTTAGTTCATGTTTTTTTAATGAGATAATCATGAAGGAGATCAAATTTTCTATCCCTAGCTCATTTTTCTGCATTAGAATCCCTGACAAAGAATGATCAGAAGCATTACACTTTTGCAATATCCATTGTAAATCCTTGATATGCCTCTTCCTTCTTCTCAAAACGAATGTCCAATTATCCAGATATATGACAATGATTTTGTTTCTGAGATGACTAAAAGTAACATTCATTGCTCGTTGAAATGTATCTCTAGCATTGATCAAGCCGAATGGCATATGCCTGTAGGAAAACATGCCCCAAGGAGTCGTGAAGGTCATCTTATGTTGATCTTATTCCACTACACTAATCTAGTTATACCCAAAAAATCCATCCAATAGAGACATCATTTCTGATCCATCCACACTCTGAAGGATGTGATCCATTACTGGGAGAGTATAATTATCTTTAAGACTTCCTTGGTTCAAATTATGAAAGTCTACACACATATGTATCTCTCCATTATTTTACGTACTAGCATAATGTTTGCTACCTAGGTTGAATGATGAATTGGATGGATAATGTGGGCTTGTAACATCTTATCTACTTCCTTGAAAATGTCATCAGCTACCTTGGGATTGTAATTCCTCAACTTCTTCTTGAAAGGACTCATTCCTAGTTTGAGAGGAATGTGATACTTCACTTGTCCTTGATTAAAATCTTTTAGGTCTTTGTAAGACCAAGAAAAGATATCCTTGTATGATTTTAATATCTGGATGAGCCTCTATTTTTCTTCTGGTGTACAACAAAGTCCCAAATTCACCATTTTGGGGTCAAATTCCTCCCCAATAATTACCTTCTCATAGGCTCCTGGCTTTGAGTTCTCATGCACTTCTCGGTCACCTGTGTAGCAATCTCTCCTATCAAATAACTTCTCCAAGGTGACCAATCCTTTTGGAATCCTATTTCCTTTTAACTGAATTACAACAACTTCTGAACAACACTCCTCGTGAAGGGAGAACTCACGGTAGTTAGATTTAGATCCTTCAAAGTATGTTGAAGAGAACATATCTAAACATTGCATAAAAATATTGATATGTTTATCATCGCGGAAGACTTGCCACAATTCTGAGTTATCTAGGATATTGGGCTGATGAACCAATTCAATTCTATATACATCATTATCAAAGTCAGGATGAGGTATAAGGAGAGAAGCTGACCCAGCTAATTAGTAAACTCTAGAATTAAACTCCTATGGGATGGCCTCAATAGAGAAGGCTTCAAAACTTTTTATTTAATCCCATACTCTATTACCGTAGTGCTTAAGTCTTTTATTATTCATTGTGAGGATACTTCAAACCCATTTCACAATAAACTTTGCATCTCTAAAGGCTTTCAAATTCTTAATTCCTCTCCTTTTTGCTTCTTCAATCCCGAGTAGCAAGGCTTCATATTCCGTTGTATTGTTTGTATTTCTAAACTCTAACTTGTAAGTGGAAGGGATCTTTTTTCCTTCTAGAGATATTAGCACCACCCCTGCTCCAGAACTACCATGGGAACAACTCCCATCAAACTCCATGGTCTACAGAGACTAGTCTTCCAATTGCACATCTTTAGCTATATCAGGTTCAGGTTGAATCACATAATTGCCAAATTCAGATTCGTCGTAAAAAATATGATACCTTGAATAAGAGGGAAAGACGGTACATTTCTATTTTGGTTTGGGTTCAAGAATGAACTTTTCTTTTCCTATTGAAATAATATCCTATGACCAATCCAATTGAATCTCCCCCCCAAGATCTTTGCAAAAGGTGTGACTTAACAACATGCCATAACTAGAAGGAATATCAACAACCAGGATTGTTATCTTAAGCCTTTTCGCAGGATGAGCTGCTAGGGCTACCTAGGCATCTTTTATTTGACATAATAGAGGTACTTGTTCTAAGACCATAGAATAGTAGTGTCCAAATGATGCAGGAGCATCCTGGGTGTAAGGGCAATCTTGCATCACCCAAAAATATTTATGTTTTCTTTTCAATAAGGGCTACCTTGTGCAGAGATGCTATTTATGGAAACTTGCTATTTTTAGTAAGTTGGTCATACGATCTTGGAATGTTCTGATTTTGCATGTGGAGGTTCATCTCAGTCATATCAGCCTGCCAGTGAAGTTTCATGGCTAGATCAGGTCTAGTTTTGAAGATATTGAAAATTTTCGGTATTGAAAACAGGGTACAGAAACTTTGAGCTCAGTTTTGAAGGCTTTAGAGGCCCCGGATGAGGTTGAAACTTGGGCTTGATGATGCTTGCATTATCAAGCTGTTGTAGAGCGCTTCGTGGCATTTCCGAAATGGGGTTATAATAGTCAATCGGGTCAACTGGTGATGACTTATGGTCTCCGGAAGTTGGGCCACCTGAAATAGCAGAAAATAATTTTTCC
>MU227088.1:2853946-2871838 GCA_018584345.1 Thuja plicata | reverse complement strand
GGTAGATTACATTTTGTAATCAACATTTGTAACCTTAACAGGTACACTTTATTACTGCAGTAGTGGAGAATTTTGTGGGTGTCATCCCCACCCCAGTTTTACCTATTTGGGTTTCTGGGTTACCAAGGTATTGTGTTATGTGTTATTTATTTCATTGTGTGGATGCTATCTGAGATTACATTAGATTCATATATGTATGAATGTGGATTAGTTTGTTTTAAGTGTTTAAATTTGAAGATCTTATTCACCCCCCACTCTCTCAGTATCTTGCTTTCCCATTATTATATTTCCAATAAATTTCATAGACATTACTTTTTACCCTAAAGTATCAAAGGTTCAAGCATTCAGATTTTAAATGAAGTATAAATTTGATATAAAATCACTGAAATAATAAGCTAAGATTTAGCCAAAAGACTGATCTCCATAACTAATTAAAGATAAAACTAAAAATACCCTGAATTCTCTTCGCACTCTGAAAGAAATACAACAATATACCACAATCACAAATGAAATTCCAACATAAATCACATTCATACACTTAGATGAATGCACCAAAGCTATGATATATATATATATTCATATTTTAATCAACTGATCAAAACAACTTTCAGATTGTCAAAAATCCTTTCAAGTATCTCCGATCACTATACAACCTATTGAAAATAAAATAAAAAAATTTGGCCGACCCTTTTCTCCAGTCATAATAAGCCATATATATCATGAGAAATAAATTGTTTCTTGGAAGTTTTAAAACTAACTCCTCAAAGGAGTAAAAAGTAAAATATTAGAGCTCAACAAGAAATACTAAGCAATAGAATAAAATAACTAAACTGATCAATCTGGACTGATTATTCCATAGGACATCCATGTTTATGATGTTTTTGTGGCTGATGATGATTGGGATTGCAACTTCCTCCATTCTAAATGTTTAGCCAAAAACTTAACTACAAGTTGATGATTGGGAATGTCGATATGCGCGATCCTTTGCTTCCATACTTTGTTCTCCATGCGGACCAGCGCAACTTTCTCATTATGCAACTTCAAATGATATTTGCACACAATCAGCATGGATTCCATCTCAACAACGTAGGAGAATTCATTAGGCATGATCATTTTTATTTACTTAACTATACGAACCCTGTCCTTGAAAGCTTGATTCATTTCTTCTAGCTTCTGTAGAGTTTTGCCATCTTCTTTGAACAACTACACTTTAATGAATCCAAGGTCATTATTCATTATGCCTATTAAGGAGCTGAGCTCTTTCATCATTTTAGCGGATTCCTCAATACCCTATTTTATAACAAAGTTCCTCCAATCCAAATGATCTTATGAAACAAAAAAGTTTTCATCATTAAATCCTACAATTGGTCACTCGGACAGGAACTTTATTATACCATATTTCTTTACCTCTAACATTTGGGCCATCACCACCATCAACTGATTCTTTTCTTTATCCCATTTGGTCACCTCTGCATCCAGACTTCCTTTAGTAGAAATATCATCTTCATAAGTTTGACTGAGGTCACCTATGTATCTACTTCCTTGATCAACCACTGGGTCTAACCAGTAGGAATATGCTTCAGTAATTGACTTGTGTAGAATTTTTTCCTGCATATGCTGATTTTCGGGAGACTTCAACTCAAAATTTATTGGGGTCTATGTTGTTAGGGTGTGGTATGGATGATGAATAGAGTAGATTTACTCAGCCATCTAGGAGATTGCTAACTTCATTTCTTTCTTGTCCTTTTCATCCTTCCAGGCTCTTGTTACAATTTTCTTCATCGAGGATTCTAAATTCTTAACATCTGCTACACGGGTAGCAACTCCCAAGTCAACCTTTTCAACCTTGAAAGATTCAGCTGTTATCTCATTTGATTTTTTGTCATTTTTAGGAATGGAAATTTCTGCAAACCATCATCCAGTCTGAGCATCAGTATCTATCATTGCCTCTATTTTGATATTTTTAATCTTTATCTCCTTTCCTAAGCATCTTCTCACCATGTCTTTATTGGGCAGTGAAATTGGTACAATACTCCTCTTTCTGCTGATAGAGGATCAGAGCCATGCTAGTGTATCTATTGGCTCTTTAGTAGGAGGAGTTTATAACACAACCAAATCAACAGAAAGAGCATCATTGGTGAGTTTTTCTTTACTCATCTCTCCACCCCCTTCAAAGTTATCCAAATTCAACACGTCTAGAGCATGATCCTCCATTGGGGTTTGTCCTTCTTCAATAGAGTCCAATTCTACAACTTCGTGACTAATTGCAACTTTCTTCAGCCTCTTGCTCTAGGAACGTGTAGTTCTTGTTGGAGTGGGAGATTTCACTACTGAGGAAACCTTCTTTGTTAGGTTAACTTACAAATCAACTATACTTGCAATATCAAATTCAACAGGAATATTAGGAGAAGAAGTTTCATTTATGAGAAATAGAGTATCCTGAGTATGAACATGAGTCTCTGGCTCAGAAATATTTAATTTCCCCAATCTTTTCTCCCTTATCCATTTCTTCATTCTTCTTATCACATTGAATGTCTTTTTTTGAATATTCTCTTCCTCTTTC
This sequence comes from Thuja plicata, assembly GCA_018584345.1. NCBI lineage: Eukaryota > Viridiplantae > Streptophyta > Pinopsida > Cupressales > Cupressaceae > Thuja > Thuja plicata. The sequence goes on along the minus strand of MU227088.1, from coordinate 2,869,275 downwards.
CTATTCCAATCTATTTCTGCAAGGGTCTCGCTTTGTATTCTGCTGTTGTATTCAGAATCTACCACTTCTTCATCTAGATACTCTTCAACTCCTTTAATACTAAGAGGAAGTTTCATTACCACAATTTTCCCCAATGTGAGACGGGACCATAATCTCTTGCGCACCTCAAATTCATCCTCACAATCTTCCCAGTAGTCCTCCAACTGAGATATGTGGGTGAAGCCTTCTTCCATGCCCAGGTAAGACTTAGCAAAGCCCTTACTATCAAATTTCAAGTGTTCAATATATGTTTTGAGCTTCAAACCTTTGACCTCTGTTGCTAAATTGAGGGCATCTAAGTTGGATTTGCAGCAGTAATGTCCTAATTCCATAGGAAAAGTTATTCTTGAAGGTTGCTTTCCTTTCAAGATTTTGTCAATGATTTTCAACTGTCTACAAACCTCTATAAGTACCAAATTATCTAGCACATATCTAAGCAACCTAAAGGGCTCACCCTTGAATCCACCAACTCTGATATAGGTAAATCTGGGAAACTGAATAAAGAAACTACCATAGGTTTCAATTAGTTGTATGGCTTCATCAGATAACCTTTTATCCAAGCTTTTGCGTAATTCAAAAACTAGACGACCCAAAAATACGTCATTCACTCTGGTAAAATTCTTTGCACATCTTTGTAGTTTCAATAGGGGATAATAATAATAAATTTTCATTCCTGGAATCAAGGGTTCATGAGGTAACCAAAGCCGTTATCTAGAAATGGCCAAAATATAGAACAAGAAGGAAGACATATAGAAACCCCTCATACCGACAAAGTTGGATAACCCTTCATGTAGCCGCTCAGGAATGAGCTCACCCTAGTCTAAGAATTTATTTCCATTCATCAACACTTGTATATAAAGAACATCCAGTCCTCCCAGTGAAACGTATGCTGATTTCTCTTAACCTTGTTTAACAGAATAACCAAATCTCTTATCGTAGGGATAAGATGCTCATGGGTAAGGGGTTTTGGAAGATTAGAGCCACCTCTCTTAGTATTTAGAAACCATCCCCTTGCAATTACATTTATATATTGTTTCTTCTTCTCTGCAAAGAATGAATAAGCTGTACCAATAGTCCATACTTCATATGTCTCCTTATTTGGAATACCCGTGGTGGACATTATCATTTCCCTATCAATCTTCACTAATACTTCATCAAAATTAGTGTGAATTCACTTCTCATTTCCTTCATAATAATTCAGGCATTCCATAACTAGCTCCGGGCATGGGGTTATAGTTGGAAAAGTGGTGGCTTCAATCAAACCACTCTGTCTGGTTTTCTCTGCTATAGAACATTTCTGGGGATTTTTTAGTTTTTCAAGAATTTCCTCCATAGCTACATTCATAAGGTTTGTGTCTTCCAACTCTGGAAGAGAACTAACTAGAATAGACAAGGATTCTAACTTGGGCAATGATAGTTTGATATACTTCACCTTATTTTAAACAATTAAAATTCTAGAACAAGAAAACAAGGAATCTGAGAAGAAACTTGAAAACTTTCTATTCTTTAATAGACTGCTTAAGCTATAAGTTTAGAGTTTGAAGACTCACCATAATTCATGAAAATTTTAGTGTTGCAACCTTGAAATTACCTCCTTTGTCTTTCTAGCTTCGTTATGATGAAAGAAATCAAGACTGAATGAAAAAAAAATAAACATAATCTTTGCTTATAAAGGCAAAATATCTGATTGAATTTGTGGCATGCTTAAACTTTCATTACCTCTGCTCGAATTAATGGTGAAGTGACATTAACCTGACATACTATTAATTACCTATCATTTCACGCCCTTTGTGTTTACAAAGTAGTGATTAACTTTCCAAGAAAAGGTACGGTTTTCAAAAATTTGAGATCTTCCAGCTTATTATCTATCCATACTAATATTACTCTTTTTCTTCATGAAATCAGATGTGGATCTGGAAATAAAAATATTTGAATTTGAACTTTGAAAGTTCAAATTTGAGAAAAATAGAAATGACCAAAGATGTGACGACTTCTTAAATTGATAACAAGGACTAACCTTTTGCTTGCACTCGTACAATTTAAACTTTGAAAGTTCAAAATAAGGGAAAAAGACACCTAAAGGAAAAACTTAGCTGGAATGAAGTCGCGACAACGCAAGATGTGAAAGCAATATTTGAACAAGGGAATTTGAACTTTTGAAAGTTCAAAATAAAGTTCAAAAGCCAAAACTTCATAACAAAGAGAAGAAGAAAAAAGAATTAGCCTCAGTAAAAATCTAGTGTAACACACAAATAATTTCATAACAACATCTTCATGTTTAATTTCATAATCATTCATTTTTTCAGTGAATACTTTCAAGTGCTCCTCACTTGTTATTGCATTATTCGCACTAAATTTGGGAATCTTGTGCCTAACCTCATTTGGGATAACATTTGGTTGTCCCGGGATACCATCAAAAAATAATCGTCTATACCTCTCCAAATGAATAGGTCTCCTTTGAAAACTAGTGCCAAGGCTCTGACTACTACTACTAGCACCTAAATTTTGATAACCAACAATACCACCTAATCCACTTCATCCTTAACATGTTGCAAGGCCTTGGGTTGTACCCAATACCTGGGCATTCGCATTGACATTAGTGGCATGAACCTTAAAATTAGATCCAGGCATGCCTTGAGGAGTTGTAGCAGTATTTTTTGCCAAATTAGTGTGAGTGGAAGAATTTAAGAAAGAAATCTTCCTTTTCATTTTTACCAGTAGCAACTTCCAATTCTTCTCTTTCCAAATTCTTAGCAATATCATCCTTGGCTTTCCTTTCTCTCTCCAATTCTAGATCAAGTGTGAAAAGATTCTGAGATATCCCTTCTTCAACTTAGGTTCAGAAATTCTTATGCCAGTAATTTTTTGTTTTCCCTTATCAACAATTGTCTAGCTTGCATTGGTTTATGGTGGGTCTTGTAGAGAAACTTGAACCTTAGGAGGCTTTTGGCTTTCATAAGTAAGAACCTACCATAATACAGGGCCCTCATCCTCAAGATCATTTTTCTTCAACAGATGTTCTCTCTCTTGGAATTATTTCATCACCAAAAATTTCTTTATTCAAACCCTTGAATCCCTCTTTCAAACCCTGATTTTCCATTTTTAATTGGGCAATCCTTTTCTTCAAACTTTCTCTTTCAGTAATGGAATTTATAATCTCTTCCTTTCGATCCTTCTCATTTCTTTTCTTGAGAAGCATTTGTTCCTTCAACTCCCTTTTAAAAGATTAATATCCTAAAAAACTTCTTCTACTTTAGAACTCGAGGAATTATGTAAGTTTATCAAATACACCTCTCTTTGGTATCCAATTCGCGCATAAGGGGTACCTACTAGACTTGAAGAATAATTCCCCATATTTGGGGAGCTAGCAGGTCAAGAATCCCCAATTCTATCCTTTTTTTAATTTTCCCCCTTGTATTGGACTTGGGTTACCCCTTTTTTTCGTGGTATACTCTCTGATGAAATACAAAATGATTATATGTTTGAAGTCATTTGTTGATAGTCAACCGAGTTACAGATATGATGATTGACATTATTAGTTGATTTATTGTCATTGATGTCAACTTGTTTGAGTATCATAATGGTAACAAACATATGTTATGAATTGAAGATCAAGAAAAAACAAAGTTTATGTGGTTGGTAAATAAAGATTTATGTATACACTGAGAGATAGTGAACACTGAGTAACACAGTGTATATTGAGCATAGTAATAACCGAGCTAGGGATCACTGACACAACATGGTATTGACCAAGCAATTTAATCAAACTGAGGCCGACTAGAATGTTGAGATGGAAATTGATGATTCTGTAAATGATAAGATCTGTTATGAAGATCAAATGGCTATGAAAAAACAAGGAAGATCGGATGACGAAGATTGAAATGTATTTTTGACACAACTGTCGAGGAAGGTTTAAGTGGCAAAACCAATGATGGAGATTAAGAGAAAAAATATGAAGGATGGAAATTAAATGAGTTATGATGTCTATATAAGAGACAAGAGATTCATTGTGAATTACATGATGATATGATGTGCACATGAAAATTTTATGCATGACTGATCAAACTGGTTAAATATAGAACCGAGCATTTGTGCAGACATCACTGAGTGAAAGAGGAAAGAGCATTACCAAGCATAACATAGTATGATGAATCAGATGAAATGAAGTGAACAAATTGATCAGAGGTATTATTTACTTAGCATAGATCTAAAAATCTGCAAACAGAGTTGTATTTGAGTCAGATCATTACTTTATCAGTTTAACCATTGTTACAGATAAATCTCTTAACTGAGTAGGACGTGAAAGTTTTTATTATGACATTTTAATGAATGTTGAGTGTTTTCTTGTTGATCCCATAGTGAATGATTGGTCAAGAGAGAACTGTTAGTTTTAAATCCTCTAACCAGGTCAAATTTAACATTGTGAAATGTAACCTTTAACAGGGTTGGCTCTTAACCGAGCTCACTTCAAAAGAGTGAAATATTTTGGGTTACCGGTCCTAGGTGGTTTTTCCCTTAGCAGGGTTTCCATGTTAAAAATCAATGTGTCAATGTGTATGATTATTGTCGATTGTTGTTTTTCTTTACACATTACTTTACATGCATTGATTGGTAATCACAATATTAATTTACTGCTACTCGGTAAACAACTAGAAGATATATTTTATATTTCACCGTGATGAGTTATATATTTGAAATTGTTTTATATATAAACCAACTAATTCAACCCCCCCCCCTTCTCAGTTATTATAACACTCTCTTGTATAGGGGTATCAAAAATTTTATCAAAATAACCCATACTACTAGATTCAAAACTCAAGGAAGCAGTAGTACTTTTCTCCCGGATAGTACTCAGGGGTTGACTTAGACCTACAGACCTAGGTTTCCAAGAAGAAGTATTATTAGCTTCTCCCTTCTTGGACCAATTCATTTTGGGAGCTATAGGGAGCTCACCCTCTAACATAGCTTCATGGTGTTTCTTCATGTATTCCTTGTGTTTCCCATCCTACCCAAAATGAAATCCCCATAAAAATTGATCTGCTAATGCTTCTCTTAGAAACACTAAAACCAATAACTTAGAGTCGCCACCCAAACCTTTTTGGGAAAATATATGAGACTTCACTTTGAAAATGTTAACAAAGTATAAACCAATGAGATAACAACATACAACTGTGATTTCAAAGGTGGATTCAAAAAATTAACTTATATAAAACAAGAATTTCAAGGAAACCTTTTAAAGTGCACACTTTCCTTGAAGTCCCCAGTAGAGTCGCCAATTTTTTGGTACTTTTTCTTGCAGAATCTGATATAGCAAGAATTCTTGACTCTATGCGACCCAATTTTTTATTCTATCAAGAAAAAATCCAACTAACAAGGATTAAATCCTCCTACACTTTGATCTCCACAAGCTTAGGTGGGTGTACCTAATTTGGTTCACTGTTCCTCAGCAAACCACACAGTGGATATGTGTCTCACACACAAACATTCAATATGCAAATATGAAAATTATAAAATAAAGTTTGATTATTTTAAAGGTTGTCATGGAACCCTAACCCTGAATAGTGTCAAATCCTAGGGTATAGAGTCAATATGAATGCTCTTCTACTACAGTAGATTACTGAAAACCAATTGAAACCCAAGAAAGATGAAGATGCCTTACAACTCACTTTCTACACCATAATCTCTAATTTATGAAATTCACATGTAATCTTTAAACCCCCTGAAATTTGTTCTTAGGAATTACACTCCCCTTAGAAATAACCTTAAAATAGATTTCATAATTTTCCTTACAAATTCATGAACTTGAAATGCCTTACAGATCAAACTCGCAAGAATTCAAAGCATACACATGAAGACAATTAAACATCAAGAAGGGACTCCAATTATATTTTCATTAATCAATATTGCTTCACTACATTCAATATTTTCTTAGTCTACTAAAACTCCATAACAAAAGTCTAGACAAGAAATTACAATTCAATATTGATTGATCATTCATTGATCGATCCATTTTACAATACTTCCTCCTATTACTTATAGCTCTAGCAATCTTGGAATCTTGTTATGAACCAAGATGCAAAAAGCTATGGATTATTAGGTAAAGACAAAGATTGATTCATTATAAAAGACAAACTCATTGGACCATAGGGTCTTTGCAACAACTTCAAAACTATTCTTCCTTCACCAAGTGGAACCTTTGTCTTCATCCTTTTATGCACAAAATCCGTTTGCAACTGTTGAATACCACAGGAAGTTGGAGAAATACCACCTGTTGAAGTAAAAATGGGATGTTATTGTTTCTTTGATTTATCCAGGGTATATTTTCCCTTCCACATTGCAAACACCTCATCATTGGGCCAAGGGAAGTTAGCAATTTCAATCTTCTTGTTGTTTAACTCCACCCATTCTGTTTTCATCCGTTGAACTTCCTTTCCCCAAAACCCAAAATGAGACTTGGCATTTTCAATTGTCTCCATGGTTTGCACAAGAAAAATGGTACTCTTGAGGTTTATGATGCTATTAATTCTGACAAACAGTTCATCATCCATCTCTCCCATCCACTTTCCCTTATTCTTCAATTCACCATTCTTTTTGAAAAAGCTAGGAAATATTTCAAAACAAATTGTGGAGTATTCCCTCCTTAGTACCTTTTCTCTTCTTTGGATGCTAACTCTTCTTACTGCAAACTCTAACAAGATTCTAACAAACTTTTAGGTATTCTTTATTGTAATATCAACATTATCCTTGGTCTTGGATAAAAAAAAAGAATTTTAAATCTGATTTCCTCCCTATCCATTTGTCCAAAATTGGCTTTAGAGTAGCCTTATCCTCTTCAAAAGAATTTAAAATACCTACAACTCTCTCCCCACCCAAATAAAGCATGTTAGGCTCTATACCTTCAACAAAATGCAAAATTGTATATCTCACCTTTTCCTCATGCTTCTGATTCACTATAGATTGTGCCTTTCTAAAATTTTTGCTTTCCTCTTCTAACCTCTTTCTCTATGCTTCTAGTTTCTCTTTTTACAAGTTGAGCTCTGCTTCTTATCTAGAAATAGAGGGAATAGGGGAAGGGGAACCTCTATAATAGGACTAGAGGATGAAGTTTGGGTAGGATAATTGGCAATCATCCTCTGAGGAGATTCTTCAACCAATTTTTGGCCTCTTAAGTGTGTAATTACCTTATCCTTTTCAATGACCTCCCTCTTCAAAGAATTGTAAGCTGTAAGGACCAATTCAAATTTAATCCTTTGATCTTCCTTTTTTTTGGCTTCCTTTTCTACCAATTTCATGTTGAAATTGATAGATTCTAAAACTACACCAGATGCTTCCACACCTAAAGTCTCCCCAACTTTCCTTATCATCAGGCTACCAGAATAGTCAACCTTAACAACTTCATTCTTTTTCTTTTCTCCTCTCTCTTAAGAGACCACATGACTAGAGAAGCGTTATCTTCACTAAAAATAACCCCTTTGATGGCTTGTTTAGTTACTTCCTTTGTATCATGTGCGGGCTTTGTTTGCTTCCTCACATCATCAAACATAATTGCATCAACAATGTCCCATTCTGGAAGAATGAGGAATCCTTCAATTCTGACCATTTACCTTCCCTCCTTAGGGGTGATTACTTCAAATTTATTTATCATTTCTTGTTTCTCCTCGGCCTCTATAGCATTCATGTCTTTATCTGGTTGTTCCTCTTGCCTTTTTGGCATGTCTCCTTGAACTGATTAATATGCATCCTCCAAAGGAACTATATAAATTCCCTAGCTTTTAAAAAGCTATCATCTGCCAAGAATTCATCACTAGACTAATTGGTTATAGGGCCCAATTCTTTACCAGAAAACTCAGCTACAGTTAGGTCCATTTCAACCCTTTTGGGTGCTTCTAGCATTCCCTCTTCAATTTATTGATGAGTAACACATATTTGGACCATGCTTCCCATTTATAGAAATTGCTCTGCTATTCCCTGTTCATCAATATGTAATGGGGACTACTAAGGTGAATACACACCTCCACTCTATTGCATATCCTCTTCCATTCTCTTCCTCTTACGATAAGACTGAGACTCAAGATCAGCATCAATAGGCCTCTTCCCCTTTGAGGTGGAAGGCTCCTCAACATGTATTTTCTCTTCTTTTGATTTTGAAGAAGAAGGCACATCTTGCTTTCTATGACCTTTATGGGATGTATCTCCCCTGGGAATCACCACAATGTATCTTGATCTTTGGTGGAAAACATACTCACCCAGTGGTACAAGTCTAGCAAATGTTGGCTTGCTTAAAATAATTTTAGCCTTGTCGGGATCTGACATAATGACAACATCTTTTTTCTAATTTAAAGTTTGCATAATGCCTTCAAAATGCTTCATTAAAGCATTGATTTTCCTTTCAAAGGGCTTGAAGTCCCTCAATGGATCATAATCTCTATCAAAATGTTGTATAAAGTCAAGAGTCTTTTTATACACTATCCACTTCTCCTTCTTAACTTCCTGTTGTTGTAATGTGAACTCATTTCTAACAATGTCTTCAGGAAAGTGGAATTGGTGATCCATTGCTATGCAACTATTTTTCTTCTTAAACATATCACTCAAGAAACCATCAGGGTCAGTGCACCTTGCCACTGATGTTGCTAGTTTATAAGGCTTCAAAACCTTATCCATGTTCACCCATCCACCCTTGGTAATAAAAAATTGGTGTGAAATAGTGATAGTGGGAAAGATAGAACCCATGTTCTACCCAGTCAGTGCAATCTCTTGCACACCACCAATCTATCTGATAATCTCAGCAATACTGACCTTCAAAGGAACTTGGTAAGGAAGAAATTATGGAATACCCTTGAAACCATACACTCTAAAAATAGTTAAAACAAGATATAGGATGATATCCCCCCAATTATGTACGATTTTGATGTCCTTAGCATATTTCTTTGGTCTTATGAAAGGCAACAAAGCTTTTGGAATCCTGGTATTCTCAAGAAACAAAAGGGCTCTAAGCCTTGAAGCAAGGCAACTATCAAAAGAAATAAAGCTAGCATCTTCTCTGTCCTAGGATAACTCTAAACTTCACAATTGCCCTGCCATTTCTTCACCATCCTTCATTTTCACCAGATCCATTTATTTCTCAAAATAATTTTCACCTTTGTATAAAAACATGTGCATCAACATTGAATACCATCCAAATGTTTTATCCACCTTTGATTTTTGAATTCCAATTAGGTCATTATGAATTAAATCAACAACAAAAGGTTCAAAGTCAAAAATGACAACAAGATGAGGGTGAAGGACCCAAACCATCATAAACATGTAGTGGATTGGCATTATTATTTCTACATCCTCTCCAAAAATATGACACAAGGAGGAATACATACCCTTTTCCTTCATATTGAAATAATCTAGTTTAATTGGCTCTGGGGTGTTATGACCTACTATAATTAATCCTCCAACCTTGTCAAAACATTCCCTTAAAGGTCCACTTCTGAGATAATCCTTTTGGGACTTGTATACTTCCCTGAAAGATTCAAAATTAATCTCTTCAAGCTGGGAAGAGGGCTCATTCAAATAGAAAACTTTGCAAATTTCATTGGCAGTGATGTTTATCAAAGGGTTAGCATCCACATCTCTCACCACCCTGGCCACTAGGTCATAGTTCTTTGTAATGCTTGAATCACAAAATGGGGCACTTTACAATATAACCTTACCAGCAATTTGCATTAATTCTTTACAGGGTAGGCACACGCTTCATAATTAATTCTTCATTTTTCAAAATGCTCAATGGTAAAACAAAGCTTCTCACACTAGAAAATGAAATTTAAAACACAACTGTCAATTTGGATCCATCTCAGCACATCATGCAATCTACAAAATTCAACAAACCGACAACCTCCACATCACAACAACAGTGGAAAAAGCAACCAATCAGTGAGAAACATTTCAACTCCACGTAGCACCTTCGGTCCCACTTTACTCTTCCTCATCAACCCAAACATGTGTCACTCAAGCGTGATCCCACAATGAGTATCCTTAGTGCAGCTTTGGATCAAGGCATCACACCTATCTTTGTATTAAAACTGATCAGACCCATCTTTACCTTATTTCAAAGTCCCAGACCCACGATCTCAAAGTGGATACATGTCATTCAGGCATGATCTCGCGATGAATAAAAGCAGGTGCAACTTTTCTTAGCGGCATCATGCCAACCGTTGGATCAACTTAAATTTTCTTGATGCTTTACCTTTCAGCCCCACTAAGGTGAGATCTTTGAATGGACACTTGTTAGCCAAGCGTGATCCCACGATGAATAAACAACAAACATCTTATGTTCCAGGCATTATGCCTGTTGTTGGATAAAAAAATATCTGACTTAAATTTATGCTCCTTTTAGCCCTGGCCAAGTCCCTCCACTAGCCACATGTCACATAGGCATGATGCCTTGAAGATAAAACTCCTCACATCTTTCATTCACAGAATTGCGCCAAACATTGGATTAACTTTGATCTGACCAAAGTTTATCTTTATTTAACTCTAAAGATGCCAGACCCACATTCTTAAGACTAACATGTGTCACTCAGGCATGATACCACTATGAGTACCTTTGGTGTAACTTTTGATCAAGGCATTACGCCTAACGTGAAATCAAAGAGATCTGCTCAACATTTTTGAAAACATAAAACACTACGGGGACTTTAGACTTGGGAAAAATTACAACAAGGGCACTGTTAGGACCTAGGACTTGAAAAGAGATGTCCCCCCACACGACCACTTAAGACACTTGATATAAAATGACTTAAGTGGCTTCCAAAAGGTAACATGTAAAAAAAAGGCACATGAGACTTAGGGTTCTGAACAAAAGGTAACCAAGGTTTTTGAACAAATGGTAACCAAAGCTAGATATAAAACAGGAACTTAGGGGAAGGCATGAACATATAATTCATAGAGATTTAGTACCAGAAAAAATTTACAGACCTAATAGAGGGATCGCGATTCATATTTATTTCATTAGAAATATAACTTGATGATTTTGGATCCTACCCTATTGTCATATTACATGTTCTCTCTCATTGGGGAATGCAATCTTTCTAGGAAGACTTGAGGTTTGTGAAGGCTTTATAAGCTTATGGATTTGTTCCTAAAGGGGAAAATTTCATAAGATTATTTGGTGGTAGCTGTAGCTAAGAATTTTGTAAGGGTTTTTTATTGTAATCAAGCTAATATGCCTCACATGTATGACTGCATGTTAAAAATTCATTGTATATGATTTTTGGATGACAATAAAGAAGGTCGATCTCTCATTTCTCCCTATTTTTTCTTGTTACTTCCATTATGTAACACATGCTGCAAGGATCAGACAGATCTCTTTGAGTTCCTTCCATCCTTGACTGCATCACTATTACTTACCTTTGTCAACTTCTTTCTCTCTAATTATTGATGCCTCTATCTCTATCTCCATATATCTATATGCATCTATCTTCATTTCATTATATGTACCTCTATCTCATTCTTATTAACTCCATTCTTGTATAATATATATATATATCTTCATTTATCTCTCACTATCACTCCTCTCTATCTCTTTGTATACATATATATCTATCTATCTATCTCTCCCTATCCCTCTCTATATATCTATAATTTTTCTTTATCTAGATCACTCCCTCTCCCTCTCTCTATCTGTTGATTTATATTTCCTCTCTCTATCTTTTTATATCAATATTTTTATCTCTCTCTCTCTCTCTCTCTCTATATATATATATATATATATATATATATATATATATTTTTTCCTCTTCCTATCTTGATCTATCTTCATCCCTACATCTCTCTTTCTCTCTACCCCTCTATCTCTACACATGTCTCCCTCTATCCATTCATCTCACTCCCACTCTCTCCTCCTCCATATATTTAGACCCTTATATCTAATCTATTTTCCTTTCTATATCTATTTCTTCATATTTCTTATTTCATCTATCCCTCTATCTCTATGCAGTTATATCTCTATCTCTCTCTATTAATATATATATCCCTCTTTGTATATCACTCCATATCTCTTTATTTATCTTTCTATCTCTCCCTCTCTCCTTTTATTAACTCTTTTCTTCCATCTCTATCTTGTTCAATTGGTCCAGATTTCCCCAACCAATGGGAGGATCAATATCTGACATCTCACTACTTCAACATCCATGATATCTCCTTCATTAATATCATATCGAACCTTGCTCCTCTTTTATGTTTTTTCTTTGGTTCTTCACTGGGAATATCATCATTTTATCACCTTGGGGATTTAATTAGACCATTTAGGAATGACTTCTTTCCCTCTTTGTTAAACCCAAGTTTGACCATAGAACACTTCAAAATCATTAACTCACACTATTCCATTTTCAAGTAATTTCATTAGTTTATTCCTTGAGATCTCCATTGTAACCATGACTCATACAATAATAAAATATTACATTACTCTTTTAGATAACTCAATAATTTCCCTCCTTACTCCTTCAAAATTTTCGTTGTTTCTCATAATCCATGTGTTAAAGAATTTTAATGGAAAAAACTAACCAAAACATGTTACCTTCTTTATTTAACTTGTTTGCATTTTCAAAAAGAATTTCAATCCAAACAATTTTACCTTTCCACCCTTTAAGATCAAAGTAAAAAAGGTCTCATACTTCTTTTGCAAAGAAGCATTCAAATAATATATGTTTAATTAGTTTTGGCCATCTACATATGTCACATAAATCAATATTAGCGTGACACATTTTAGAAGGTAATCTTTATAAGATCAATAACCATTTAAAACATATTTTCTTAGGTTCAATAACATTATTCCAATGTTTATTAAAAATGTAGTTCCATTGTTTAGTAGACAAAAAAACAGATTCCCAATTAAATTAAGATAATCAATAGAAGAATAATTATTGCACAATATTTTATACACCATCTTTGTATTAAATTTTTGAAGAATATTACTATTAGACCACTTATACTATATGAAATACTCATCATACTATATGCAGGTTTTAGGAAAATGAAGAATTTCGCAAGCTTCTCTAAGTATGGAATATGCACACCATTTAGATGGAGGAACATTTAGAAGGCCTCACAGAGGAACTCAAAAGTTATGAGAATAACCTGCTTGCAGATTATCACAATATTATTGATAAAGAGGAAATTTTTTGGAGATAGAGGTCTAGATCCCTTTGGCTAAGGGCAGGGGACAAAAATACAAGATTCTTTCATATGACTGCAATGAAGCATAAAGCAGTTAAAAAAATATCTAGTTTGCATACGAATGGAATAACTACTAGTAAAGAAGAGGACATTAAAAAAGAAATGTTATGTTATTTCTCTTCTCTCCTCTCTAGGGAGAATAATTTGGACATTTCAGATCAAGATAAAATCTTATCTAATATCCCATCTTTGGTTGATGCAGGAACCAATAAGAGTCTCAATGTTATCCCCTCAGAGAAGGAAATCAAGAAGGTCATTTTCTCTTTTGAAGGTGAGAAGTCCCCTATCCCGGATGGCTTCCCAGTGGTTTTTTTTCAAAATTTCTGGGATATTTTAAGGAAAGATGTGATTGCGGATGTCAAAGAATTTTTCAACACAAAAACTCTCCTTAGAGAACCCAATGCGACCTTCCTAGTGCTGATCCCTAAAATTTTTGGAGCTAATACGGTTGATGCATTCACACCAATTAGCCTCTGTAACTCTTTGTATAAAATAATTTCTAAATTCCTCACTTCTAGAATTCTGTTAATTTTTCCCTCAATTATTTCACCTTAGCAGAATGGTTTTGTTCCGGGAAGGCAAATCCTAGACTCTATTATTGTGGCTCACAAAAATGTTCATTCTTTGGAGGAGGCTAACAAAAAAGGATTCCTTATGAAGCTGGATCTCTCTAAAGATTGTGATAGAGTGTATTGGAACTTTCTATTGAAATTTCTCAATGATTTTGGTTTTGATAAGGGAGTTACAAAACTAATCATGCAAGTGGTTACTATTGTTTCATCTTTAGTAATTGTCAATGGGGGACCCTCTTATTTCTTCAAACCAACGCGAGGACTAAGAAAAGGGGATCCTATATCCCACATCCTCTTTTCTATATTGGTTGAATTATTGGGGATGTATATCAACAAATTTGTAGGAGAAGGTCTAATTTCGGGCCTCCAACTATCTTCTGCTAGATTTATTTGTTCCGCCAAGCAATTCATTGATCACACTCTCATAATGGGGAGTCACTACAATATTTAGGGTCAAATTCTGATGCCAATTTGCGATGGCGCTACCATTTGTGTGTGATTTTTGTATTTTTTTTTAAGTGCCCCCGACGCTGTCGCAATAGCGACGATACCGTCATAATTGCAACACACTCTTGATTATAAACAAAAAGAAAAAGAAAAATAAAGGCTCATTTGTGATCGAGCTGTGCATGTGAGTGGAAGGAAACTATGCCATTTTGTGTGCGAAGAGGGCTCTTGTTGTATTGAATCCAGCTACCTTCAGGCCAGTTTTCAATTCATTCAGCTGGTTTCCTTCATGTTCCATTCTGCACGTGAAGAGGGCTCTTGTTGTATTGAATCCAGCTACCTCCAAGCCTGTTTGCAATTCATTCAGCTAGTTTCCTTCATGTTTAGGGTATAGCCACCGTGGACTCATCAATAAGCTGCCACCGCGTACTCACCATTTGAGGTATGTCTTGTATACGTTGTAATGAGAATATACGTCGTAATCTGTAGAAATCCTAGCATAAAGAAAGTGATGCTTTGTCACGGGCAATATGTCGCTATTGTCTCACTAAAGCTTTGACCCTATCTATTGAAGGTCAGATGCCAATGAATTTTTCAATGGTTGGTGTCTTTTTAAATTCCTCATTGAGGGATTGAACAAACTGTCTGGAACCTGGACATTTACGATCTTATTATCAATTTCAATATATGTCTTTTTTTTAGCCTTTGGTTAAGAGCATATTACATGACTAGAGGCGTATACCCTAAGATGGCCTGACTGATATTAGTCAATGTGAGAACATACGCTGCAATGAGAACATACACCGTAATTTGTAGAAACCCTAGCATAAAGAAAGTGATGCTTTGTCACGGGAAGTATGCCACTGTTGTCTAGTAGGGAGGAGCTTTTAGGTGTCATAAGTCTTATAGCCTTGAGAAATATTTCTGATACTTGCACCAGAGGTAAGTGTAAGGCCCCTAGTCAAGCTACCCGATACAAGGATAAAAATGTGTCTATGTTATAATGCATTAAAAAATCTCTTTCTATGGTCTTTGTTATATGTGGGTTAT
>MU227088.1:2833088-2846841 GCA_018584345.1 Thuja plicata | reverse complement strand
ACCCATTGAATTTGGAACTTGGTGTGCCTGAGAAGTGAGTGCACTGTAAGGAGGAGCCCGTGCCTCCAAGTTCCTAGGCTGTCCGCTTTGAATTGCGTGGCTGGATTTTATTATCCAAGTGGGGATTTGGTAGATATTGTCCTTGCCAGCCTTAAGATTTGTAAGCATATCTGTGCATTCATACTGATTTAGATTAGATCATTTTTGTCTTGCGTGTGTGTGTATGCATTTCAAATTTGCCAAAAACATCTGACACAAAACAACAAAAACCAAAAAATAGAGAAAAATCCAAAATCTTCAAGCCAAAACTATCAAAAAACCAAGAAAAACATATCTTGCGCATTTGTGCATTAATCCTGTGCATTTGTTTAAACTATCTGTGCATTTGTTCTAGCACATTCATCACAACGCATACTTGCATAGGTTTTCAAGATTTCAAATCTACCTTTTTGGATACCCATTTCTGTCTTTAGTGTGATTCTGGAAAAACATTCAACCTTACAGACTTTCTGATCTTCAGTTTGACCATTTTTCATCTTCTTTCTTTCATCCAATACATTTTCTGAAAACATTCCTAAATCCTCCAAATCTACATCCAAGTGTTGAGATACTACCTTGATTTTCAGATTGTGACCTTCGTGAGTTTTCATCATATCAGGATCCATCATCCTTTATCAAAACTTGTTTAGGTCACTCTCTCTTTGGGTTTTTCTTTGTCATATCATAGTGAGCTCTATATCTCCTATCAACTTAGATTATCCATTTACCTTATCTACCTCAAGCACTTTCGCATCTATTTCATCCTATCTTGTCTATCTTTACATCTTCCTCTATTTTTCATCTTTCACTGTTTATGGTTCAAACTCGATCACAGAAACTTAAACAACCCATTGATCTAGAATCCGTAGATACAATGGAAGGAGCTAAACTCAATGAAGAGAACCCTTGGTCCAAACCAACCCCAATCTTTTCATCAGAACATACACCCACTGATCAAGAAATTAGAGACGCTATGCAAGATGCCAAGTTTTATAGTGTCATGGAAAGAATCCTAGAAATGGACAAGGAGATGTACTTCCTCATGCTTTCTCAACAAGGAGCAAAATTACCTAGTGGTTTTGACATCACAAATCTTGTAGAACCACCACACACAAATGATCAAGAATAGCATAGTGGTTCCCAAGAAAAACCTAGTGGCTCTCAAGAGACCTATACTCATGGGAAGAAGGAGGACAAACAACATAGTTCTTTAAACGATACCCAAAAGCCTTCTTCATCTTCAGATCCTGTCATGCAACAACTCCAATTTCTACAACAACAAATGCGTGATATGCAAATGGGAACATCCACCAAGAAATACTCTTTGGAGGATATATGTCCCTATCCTTTTGACAAGAATTTGACTATGATTCCATTCCCTCCTCATTTTGAGGTACTGAAATTTGATAAGTATAAAGGGAATTCTGATCCACAAGACCACATTCGTGAGTTTTGTGCTACATGTATTGAATTTGCACACAATGATACTTATCTTATGTGACTATTCCCATGTATTTTAGGAGGACAAGCCATGGAATGGTTCTCCAAGTTAGCCCCGGGTATACAATCTTTCAACGAGCTTATCAACAAATTTGTGACTCACTATTCCTATAACATCAAACATGAAGTCACAATGCTGGATCTTTGCAACACACATCAAAAGAATGGAGAACCTTTCCTCACCTTTTTGCAAAGATGGTGTCAACTATTTGCCAAGTATCCATGCTCTATTCTGGAACAAGAGAAAATGGATATCTTTGTGCATAACCTAACATAGGAGATGAGCTATAGGTTACAGTTACAATTCCCTCCAAATTTCAACAAGCTCATTGAAAATGGTGTAAAAATTGAAGAGGCTATGGTTTGAAAGGGAGAAATTAAGCTCTACTCCAAAGACAATGTCAAATCAAGTTCAAATAACAACAACAATAATAATGATAAAACCAAATATTGGAACAAGAACAAGAACATGGTCAGTGATGGGATTGTTGATAATCTTAAATCTGCACAACCCATCTTAAATCTTGCGAGAAAAACCAATCCCGCACCACCTACTCAAAGCAATACAGGTGCTACCCAGAATACCAATAACAGTGCCTCAAAATCACCCTTCCTGTCACGTAGGAGAAATTTTACTCCTTTGGGGGAATCTCTGGAATCAGCACTAAGGAAGTTAATCATGAAGAAACTCATTGCACTTCTTGAGACTAGAGATTTCAAACCTTGGGTAAAACCCTCTTGGTGGAATGACAGTGATTACTGTGAATTTCATCGAGGCAAAGGTCATAAAACCAATAACTGTCAAAGACTCAAGCATGCTATCCAAGATTTGATTGACAATGAAGAAATCAGTGTTGATGGACACACCTCTAACGAGTCACATACTGCCTTCAAAGATCCACTTCCCAAACATGAGAAAGGGAACTCGTCTGATGCTAAAGGTGATAACCATGCAAACTACAATTCCACCTCCTTCAGCTACATAAATCACATTTCTGAGTGTCAATCCTATGTCAATGTGATTTCCATCAAAGAAAAGAGTCAGCCAGCCAATGTCGTAACTCAATCTCAGTCCAAGGTTACTCTTCAAGGGGTTCCATCTAAGCCTAACACCACCCAAACCAAGGCTGTCTACATTCCAAAGTCTACGTCAAATGTTTCCAACCAATACAGTCTTTTGGAGCAACTGAAGAAAACACCGGCCCAGATATCCATATTAGAGCTTTTACGTCTGTCACCTTCCCATAAGGAAATCCTTGAGAAATCTCTAATCGAAACTAATGTCCCAACCAATCTAGATCAAGATCAATTCCAAGCTATGGTGGGGCATTTGACAACCCCCCATTATCTATCCTTCACTAAAGATGCTGATCTAGCCATCAACCAACCGCACAATGCTCCACTCCATATAGAAGGCATTGTACAAAACCATAAGATTAAAAGAGTACTAATAGATGGAGGAGCCAGTTTTAATATATGCACTCTAAAGCTAGTCTGTGACTTGGGATTTTCTAAAAATGTTGTCGATACAACAAAGAAAATCACCATCAAAGCTTATGATGAGGAAGAAAGGTCATCCAAGGGATCGGTTGTACTTCCTATCAGAGTTGGTCCTATGGTAAAAGACGTGCTTTGTCAAGTCTTGGATATGGATTTGGCGTATAATATTCTCTTAGGGCGACCTTGGATTCATTCCATGCGAGTTCTGCCATCAACGTATCATCAATGCTTGAAGTTTTTGTATAATGGTCAAGAGCTGACCATCAAAGGAGATCTAAATCCTTTTCAATATTGTAATACCATAAAGCCAACAATTGAATCTTTAGTGCCTTACGATCAGATTGCATCTTCTCCACCAATACCCATGGATCTCAGTAATGAAGCATCAACTTCCAAAACCCATGAAATCAAGGTAGATATAAAAGAACAAAGTATGGGAGAGTATACTTTGGGCCAAACTTTGTGTATCACAGAGTTACCCTTATCTCCTAAATCATATAGAAAATCCTTGATCACCAAACAACAATCTGAAGGCCCTTCTACACTTGTTTATGGCACATTTGTGAGTGGGGGTACCATATCAAAAGAGGCTGCTGAGCATAATGCTAATTATTTGTTACATCATCATAAGGATCTAGAGAATGAAAAACATGAACCTATATCACCATATATATATGGCACGGGATACACTTTGTTACAAAAGATGGGATATCAAGGAAGTGGACCTGTAGGGTTGCAAAGAGAAGGTGTCATAAAACCAATTCTATCAATACCATTTCATCCTTTGAGACCAAACCAAATGATCCAATACCCCTTATCCACCCCAAACTTATCGCCTGGGATTACCCAAATTACCCTGAACTTGATGTTTTCCATAATGATGATGTTATTATTGACTATCTCGGAATCAGAGATCATCTACCGTTAGGAGATCATAAATTAGGATTCCCTATAGAACTCAATGACATGGCTTACTTCAGAGAGGGTTCCAATCCTTTCAGTCATAAAAATATGAAAATAATAAATTGATCTAATGGTGAAAACCACTCTGTGGCAGTGTTAGATCCTAAAAAAGGAAAAAAGAAAAGACGTATCTGAGGCTGAAAACCTCTCTGAGGTGCCTGAAGATGGAAGGATTGACACTCTCCCCAACTATATGTATCGAGAACAGTCTGCTATACTTATTGATCCAACATTGCCTCTTAACATTGGCACAGAGGAGTCACCACGCATTCTGAAGATAGCTGCATCCTTAACAGAGACAAAAAAATATGCCTTTTCACAGTTTTTCAAAAAGAGATAGATCAATTTTTCTTGGTCTTATGCTGATATGCCTGGGTTAGATCCTCATCTTATTATGCGTCATTTATCCATTGCACCTGGGATCAAGCCTATAAAGTAGAAACTCCAGAAAATGCATCCTCATATTACACTCATGGTCAAAGCAGAATCAAAAAAGTTGTTGGATGTGGGTTTCATTCGAGCTATTGATTATGTTGATTGGATCTCCAATATTGTACCAGTATCCAAGTTAGATAAGTCCATCAAGATTTGCATAGATTTTTGGGATCTTAACAAAGCTTGTGCTAAAGATGATTTTCCTCTGCCGAATATTGATATTATAGTTGATTTAACAGCCGGGCATGAGATGTTATCCTTAAGGGATGGGTTTTCTAGTTATAAACAAATTAAGATTGCACCAGAAGATCAGGAAAAGACTACTTTTACATGTCCTTGGGGGACATACTGTTGGAATGTGATGCCTTTTGGGCTTAAAAATGCAGGTGGTACCTATCAAAGAGCTATGACCACAATATTTCATGACATGATGCATACCATAATGGAAGATTATGTTGATGATATCTTAGCCAAATCCAAGGATAGAGAAAGTCATCTAAGCGTGTTGGATAGGATATTCACCTGAATGGAAAAGTATCAAATAAGATTAAATCCCAAGAAGTGTGCATTCGGGGTTACATCAGGCAAACTGCTAGGATACATTGTTTTAGCTAAAGGAATAGAGGTGGATCTAGAAAAGGTCAAGGCAATCATGGAAATGGCTTCACCAACAAATATCAGTCAATTGAGATCTCTACAAGGGCACCTTCAGTCAATCAAAAGATTTGTCTCAAAATTAGCTGACAAAAGTCATTCTTTTCAGCATCTGTTACATAAAAAAATCTTATTCAAATGGGATGATAAGTGTGAAGAAGCTTTTACTAAGATCAAGCAATACTTAGCCACTCCTCCCACTCTTATGTCACCAATTCTGATAAAGCCACTCTTGCTTTATATTTCAACTACGGAAGTTTCACTTGGTGCCCTGCTGGCCCAACAAGATCAAGAGGGAAAAGAGAAGGCTATCTATTATATCAGTCGCACCCTTGTTGGATATGAACTCAATTATTCACCAATTGAGCATGCATGTCTAGCAGTGGTCTTTTCTTCACAAAAATGGTGACATTACATGTTGTCTCATTCTATCAAGCTCATTGCAAAGATTGATCCTTTGAAGTATCTTTTGAGCAAGACTGCATTAACAGGAAGGTTGGCTAAGTGGGTCATGTTTCTTAGTGAATTTGATATCAAATATGTGGAAAGGAAGGCTATTAAAGGGCAAGTAATTTCTGATCAATTGGCTGAGGCACCATTAACGGATGATTATCCTATACAAACAGATTTTCCAGATGCACACATCCTAACATTATCTACACAAACTTGGAGGCTATATTTTGATGGATCCTATACTCAGCATAGTTCAGGAGTTGGCATCTTATTTGTTACACCACAGGGATATACCATACCAAAGTCCTACAAGTTGCTTTTTCCTTGTACAAATAATGTCGAAGAGTATGAAGCACTGATGATCAGGTTGAAAATGGCTCTACAATGGAATGTGACTAAATTGAATGTCTACGAAGACTCCCAGCTAATAATCAATTAGGTTAATGATGAATATCAGACTAAGGATGACAAGTTGTTACCATATAAACGCATGGTAGATGACTTTAAGAAATATTTTTCAATCATCACCTTTGAGCAGATTCTAAGGCAGGAAAGTAAGGTTGCATATGCTATGGTGACAATTTCTTCTTTGTTTAATGCAGAGGATACAAAAGCCCATTTTGATTTCTTAGTGGAATCCTTGATTTATCCTACATACAATGATCCTAATACACGTATCATATGTCATATTATCGTACAAGATTCCCCTACCTATGGAAAAATATATTCCTATCTAAAAGAGAATATCCTTCCCCCTGACCTATCCAGAAATCAGAAGCGAACCTTTCTCTGCCAAACCTCCCGCTATCTCCTAATATCTAACACCCTGTATCGGCGAGGTCTTGACGGTACTCTCTTACGATGTCTTGAACATGTTAAAGCTCAAATTGCCTTACAAGATGTACATGAGGGTAAATGTGGAACACATTCGAGTGGTCCTTCCTTGGATAAAAAGCTCATGCGTATGGGTTACTATTGGCCTACTATGGAAATAGATTCTTTTCACTTTGCTCGGAAATGCAAGAAGTGTCAAATTCATGGGAATCTTATTCATGCACCGGTACAACAACTACATCCTGTTACAACTACATTACCATTCAGTCAATGGGGACTCGACCTTGTGCGTGCAATTCACCCTCCATCTTCCAATGGCCATAAGTACATTATAACTGCCACTGAGTATTTTACCAAATGGATCGAAGTTGTTCCCTTGATCACTGCCATAGGTAAAAAAGTTGCTATGTTTATCCTTAACTATATCATTTGCCGATATGGCATTCCTATGCACCTCATTACAGATCATGGGAAATAGTTTCAAAATCAAGATATTGATGACTTATGCGCCAAATTCCATATTACCCACCATTATTCCACTATCTATTATCCTCAAGGTAATGGCCAAGTTGAAGCGTCTAATAAAACTATTGTCAAAATCCTTCAAAAGACTATCAATGACGCTGGTCGTGACTGGCATGTCCAGTTGAACCCTGCCCTCTAGGCCTATCGTACTTCCATCTGTACTCCAACTGGTGCTATGCCATATTCCATTTTTTATGGTTTTGAAGTTGTCCTGCCCCTTGAGGTTGAGTTACCTTCTCTTCGAGTGTCCCTGAAAGATTTGATTCCAGATGAAGAGTATAGAGTTGCACGGCTAACTAAATTAGAATTGTTGGATGAGCGCTGTCAACAAGCCTTTGACCATTTAAAATTCTATTAGCAAAGCATGTCTCATCAATATAACAGTAAAGTGAAACCCAGAGACTTTCAGGTGGGTGATCTAGTCCTTCGAGAAAATCCCAAAAATCAGCAGCATCGTGAGAAGGGCAAGTTTGAGCCCAATTGGTTGGGCCCTTTTGTGATTACAACAACCTATGGTTCTAGAGACTATCAGTTGTCAACGTCTGAGGGCGATCCCTTGGATGAGCCTCTTAACAGCACGCACCTAAAGAATTTTTATGCATGAGATCCCAGTGCAGGGGATAAAATCAAAAAAATCAAAAAAAAAGAAGAAAAAGAAAAAGAAAAAAAAATCAAGAGAAAATTGCAATAAAAGCATGTGGTGAAAACCTAGAAACAGGCGCCATTTGTGACAAGCTAGCTCCTCCTTCTATTAGGATTATTCTAGCATCTTGTCCCATCTATATATAACCATAATGTCGTGGCTCTCACAGTCACCATTCGCCTTGTACATATCATAATAAAATGGCCAATCCATGATTCCTACCCATTTGTATAAATCCCCAATAAAATCCCATCATAGCTTGGTCTGCTGTCTTGGTCTTCACCCATAATAAGTCAGTCCATCACCTAGCTGGGGGCATGTCCTTGACCTAGCTCTTGGGAAGTGGATCTGTGGCAGTCATGACTGTAAGAGGACAGAACGAAGTATTTTTGACTAGACAAGCAAACACAATCAACAGTTCTTATACGATGCTATTCTAATCATGATCCATAACTTGTGATGTATCTTTCGAACTATGACTATTTATCTATACATTTGCAACAACATCATTATCAACCAAACTGATCAAACAAACTCAACACTATCTTTTGGCAAAGAAATGTATATTCATGATAGGCATGTTAGGATGATTTGTTATAAGATTATGCGTTCATATTGGAATTTCATTTGTCATCATGTTTCCTATGCTATTCTAGGATAACTTTGACATGAGCTTAACAACTCTAAATATGTCATTGATTAGGATAGTCGTGATGGAACATGATATTTTCTTTGATTGTTGTTTGTGGGGTATTTTCCAACGAAGTCGAAGGAACAAATAATTGGGGTGTCTGTGCATAAGAGCCTTCATCTATTCCATAAGCATGATCAACATTATCAATTATGTTGGTACACGAATGCTATTAATGATGATTTTCCACACATACCTCGACTCCAACTATTTGTTCCCCGATGAAGGAGGGGGATATTCCTTGTCTGTTATGCAAACAAAACTTAGGTCATCTCGGTTCAATTATACCTAGATGCTTGTAAAGTTTGCTATATTAAACTCCATGCAAGAAGTGCTCAGGTCATCCTGGTTTAATTATACCATGATGCTTGTATTTTCTTGCAACATAACAAGCTCAATGATGAAAATCAAATTCCAAAATTTATAACCTCAAACTAACGAAAAACACTCAAACTTAAGCAATGTGGGATAAACGTGCTCACTTAAGTCACTGAAGTTACCTTTTTAAAATAAAGTAACTTAAAGTCATAAAGTGGTGAAGAAAAGGGAAAAAGAAAAATGAGTGTTTCAGGAGTGGGGAGTCAGAATGGGAAGAGCGGTCTAAGAGGGACAAAGGAGCAGAATTATGGTTACCAAAGTTGTGGAGATACTCATTTTTGCATATCATTTGGCATTGCATTTTAAAATAGATCATTGAAGTGCTCCTGTTACAAGATTTGGTAGGATATCTTGTTTAGGTCACCTTGTTCCCTTTTGTCTTTTCTTCTTGTGTCAGACGCATGGTTGTTTAAAATTGAGGACATTTTGGATAAAACAAAAACATAATAGCATTTATCATAAGTTCATTGCATATAACCATTTATATTTGCATGTATGTCTTAAATTCATTACACTTATCATATATGTCATTTCCCTACAATTTAGGTCATTACATTATTACCATTATTATACATTCCATTTTATATCATTATTACATATCATTAATTTATTATCATTTTGTCTTCCATTAAGTTCATTATCATTATTCATTATCCATTTATATTAGTCACAAATGCATCCATTTGACATTAATCATTATGAACATAATCATGATAATTTTGTATCCACATAGAAATAAAACATGATCATTACTAAGTCATACAGTACCATGCATAATCAAAATTCAGTCATCATATCCTGCATATGTTAGTATCCACATATATAAATCATCATAAACAATGCATCATAGAAATTAAGCATCATAGAATCATATCATATAGAAAGTCCATCATCAAGAGTCCATAAAAACAATATATCCAAAATGTCCAATGATATATCATAATATAACCATGTCTCCAAAAGTGTCCATCAAGTCTACAATAAAGATACAATAAATATGATACAACAGAGCTATAAAATAAGTACAAAATGTATATCCAAAAAGCTAAGACCCACTGCCTCTAGACTTTGTCTGCGTGCTGCAATCAAAGATCTTGATCCTGATGGATCTCCTAAACCTGGTGGCACTCTAGGTGGTCATGATGATGTACCAGCACTAACTGACCCATGCCTCTATGGAGCTATGGTCCTGACCCCATATGAGCTCTCTCTGAAGCTACCGATCCACTGATCCTGAGGAACCACCTGTCTGTAGGCCTCTCTCCAGTAGGTGATCTCTCTACCAACCCTCATCATGAGTCATAAGTTGTCTGCATGTGGACCCAATGCCTCTATCGACTCTAGCTCATCTAACAGAGTCTCTGCCTCCCCAAGCCGCTCTATGGCGACATCTCGCTCCTGTCTAGCCTCTGTAACCTCCCCCTCCAACATCTCCACCCATCTCTCTAGTCTGGGGACATGGTCAGCCTGCAACTGTAGCATTGCTAGTCTAGCTAGCACTGCATCTAAATCAATCTCCTCCTCCTTTGCTACTGATCTATGTAAGTAGGGGTCATGACCCCCAATATCCTGTACATCATCAGCCTATCCCTGTACCTCATCAGCCTATACCTATACATCCTGTGCATCAAGCATCTATACATCATCACCAATATCATGCATAGGCTGATCTGGTGCCTATGCTGCATCCTATATATGTGCCAGTGCCTGTATAAGGGGATCCCTCTGTGCAATTAGCTGTGGTCGTCTCTATCTATCAGGTGGAGGCATCAATCCCTATGGATGTATACCTCCACCTCTCATCCTTGGACCCCCTCTACCTCTCCCTCTCTGTGGAACATCACAGCCATCATCTCCTATCATCATCATCCCCTCTGCCTCCACCATGGCCTCATCCTTGTCCTCGGCCTCTGTCTCCTGCCTCTCTCTGTGGAAGCCTCTCAGCCAGATCTTTCATTCTAGGGAAAGGGTGATCCCTCATGTATCTCTCAAACTCAGCCGTCATCCCTGGGTCTACGACCCCCTGTCTCATCGACCATGCCTGAAATGGCATGTCCAGAAACTCCTGCCTCGCTGTCTTGAATGGTATCATCGGCCCCCACTCTCATCTCTCCTGGAAATTTTGTGCAAACTTTGTGGTCCCATGGGGCATCCCCTGTATATGGCCAAACTATCAGAGTACCCTTCTACACATCTGTATCTCTATGATGAAGGGAGTCCTCCCTATCAACCATCGTGTCTCAAAACAATATCTGAGCTGACACTCGTCATCCCACACCTCACACCCTAGGTAGGGTCTCCAGATCACTGAATCTATCATATCAAAGGTGTACCTCCAGAACTCTAATTGTCCCAACTTACGCTGAGACTAAACAGATGCATAAAGGAATATATAGGGTTGTCCAGCCCCTCAAAATCTGAGTATCATCGGCCGTGTGATGGCCATATGCTCCCATACCCACACATGGAGAAGTGTAACCCCTGTGGATAATGATGCACTGCCATGGTACACCACCTGGTGAAGATCATGATATAAGTGTGCTAAAAGGCACACTCCCCAAGAAAAATAGGTCCCCTCATCCATCATCCTCTGAAGTGTCCTGCCCCATCCGACTGCGAATCCATGATATCTCCAATCTAGGCACACGTATCCTCCAATCGTGCCGGCTAAAACAATAGGTAGTGGCTCATATAGCGCCACCATGTCCTCCCAACAGATCTCTACATCATCTATATCATCATCACCGAAAACCTCTCTGCACTGAGCCAATCTACCATGCCGATCATAATGAACTAACTCGCCAGTGATAGGTAGTCGAAGGATGCGATATACATCCTCCAACATCACGGTCATCTCACTGGTAGGTAGATGAAAGGTACTCATCTCCGAGTGCCATCTCTCTGCTAGGGCCGTTAGCATACCTAGATTCACCTGAATCTCAGGCGTATAAATCACATGATATAAGTCAGTCGCTCCAATCAGGACTCTATCAGTCTCTAATAGCGCTACCCTCAAACTCCAAGTCACAGGATATCTCTCTCATGACATTAGTACATCGGTAATATCCTCCTATCAATATCAAATCAAATCAAACTATCAGCTATCAATCAAACAGATCTATCTATCTATTCTATCTGTATATCACTCCAACACATGTTTATCACATGTATCAGACGATAATTCTATCAATTATTTATCAATCAAGATGGTTTACTAGCGACCATGCTACAATGTTGCCTATCTTGACATCAACAATAATCACTATCCAACAAGAATTAGATCTTCTCAGCCTATCGCTATGAAAGTTTGACCTAATTTGAATTTTTTATTAGGTTACATCCTACCTTGCTATGAATGCGCAACATTTTCTAATGTTTGCGCAGCTTTTCATAAATGCGCAGCACAGTGGAGTATTTGCGCAGCACAGTGGAGTATTTGCGCAGATTACCCTAACTAATGCGCAGATTTCACATATGCGTCAATTTTCAGCACAAATGCATGGGATCAGAGGGCCTCTCTGATGGATGTGTAGAACCCCTAAATGAATGCGTAGCTTTTCATATTTATCAATTAAAGCTGTGCATTGATGCGCCGTAACTGCGCAGCCATTTTTCAGGGCAAAAACAAAAGTTTTTCTAACATATCTATGATTCAATCTATCCTAACATCATACTACAAATCTATCTAGAAATAATGATTGAATCAAATTAACAGATCAGGATCAACCACTCACCGGCTCTCCAGAATCTGGCGATCTCTGGAAGCGTCTGACTCGCTCGAAACGGTGATCAAGAAGTGGGAACGACATCTTCTCAACTCTACTCTTCACTCTCCAAGCCTCTAATCTCCAAATGACAAGTGTACACAATGAGCTTATTGTGGACCCTTTTGCCCCTTCATATAGCCTATGGACCCATTTTTCTTACCCTGTGGACCCTACCTACCAATATCATTCCGTCTCACCTCATTTTTCACTCCAAATTTCTTCTGCTTCTTTTCGTGAGATTGATTGAACCCTTCGGAAACAAATAAAAATATCAAAAAATAAAAATAAAAAATAAAAAATCCAAATAATTTTTTATTTTTTTCAATCAATCTCTTGAGGGGGCATGCAAAGGTCATTCTCGACAAACATAGTCTGGGGCAGAAAGCTTGATTTTTCTTTGAAACAACGTGACAAGCACACTATTTCAAAAAGGGGCAAAATATATACACTAAAAAATGACTTCATTAATTAATCAATTAATTAAATATTTATTATTTAATTAATGTTGACTTGATGAATTGATTAAATATTTATTATTTAATTAATGTTTATTTCTTCTATTTGTTTAAATAAATTATTATATTTATTAAATAAATTCACTATAGTCTATTCCTCTTATCCTAGGTCTTCTAAATTAGTTCTATTTAAAGTGATTTAATTAAGTACACAATCACTAAATATGACTAAGTCCTCTAGTCCACCTCATAAACCTAGTCACCTTACACATCACCTTGGCTAAAATAATTAATTATTATTAATTAATAATTAATCATTATCCTCACCTTCACATGTCCTATTCTTAAGGGCTATGTGGCCTTATAAGACTTGGTCTCATGACCACATGTCTTCTCCTACACCAAGTCAAGAAGTAATTCCTATTCCTAAGGAGCTTCTCAAGCCACCTCTAAGATTCCAAGGTGACTCATGGGACACTTGTACCAAGAGTCCTCATGAGGAATGAGTCCTTCCCCTTTCCTCTCCATGGTCTTTGTGAGACACTTGAAATATATCTTTCCCTTCCATCTTCTTCTCCCTTATGTCAATATAGGAGGAACATCCTCCCTATTCTTTCTCTCACATTCCAACTATATCCCCTTTTCTCTCAACCCCTTCAACCAAGTCAATAGCAACCCTAGGATCTTCCCCCTTTCATTCTCCACCCTAGGATTGTGCCACCTAGGCTTAGGTCCTCCAAAATCCTATAAAAGGAGCCTCATTCCCCTTTGTGATCTAGTAGTGAGAATTCAAGCATTCAAGTATTCAAGCATCCAAGCATTCAAGCAATCAACCATTTTCACAAGCATCCAAGCATCCATTTCAAGCAATCAAGCATTTTCACAAGCATTCCATCATCCATTTGCATAATCAAGG
>MU227088.1:2733184-2801613 GCA_018584345.1 Thuja plicata | reverse complement strand
GTATTTCAGTTTACAGTTTATGATATATTGCTTACAATTTGATTTATTCAAGCCTACTTGCCATCTTGAGAGATCGGTTGAATTCTATACACAAGTTATCTGCTATAAAATGCCTTAAACCAGTAGACAGTGGTTAAGGTAAAGGTTCACCCAACTTGGTCTTGCAGAGCTAGAAGTGCAGGGGAAGAGGATCATAATCGATCATTCCCGTTAGTTGGCCAAAAACAATTGGTTTTCCAAACATTGGATTGGCAAGTCCATAGGAAATCCAATTCAACATTTTTGGGCACCAACAGCGGGAAAAGGTATTGATGGGGATTCTATCAAAGTAGATCACCAAGAAATTCTTGATGAGATTATCAACCCAAAAATACCATCATTCATAGCTACACGGAGGAAACCCATTTGGGCACTAATGAGGGAAATGAGGAAGGAAAAGAGGAAATGGATAATACTGATAAAGAATCAGAAATTGATGGGTTAACTGGGATGAAGATGAGGGAAGGGAGAAGGAAACCCATGGGACCAATGAGTATGATAACACCTATGTGGAGTCCCCCAGCAATATTCTTAACAAGAAGGCTAAACCCAATCCTTCTGTCAGCCTGATTAGGGAGGTTAATGTAGAGAGGGAGGAGGATTGGCAAACACAAAAAATATAGAGGAAGTCATTTGTGAACAAGATTTCAATACTAAAAGGGTTACAAACATGAGTGTCCTTCAAGCTACAAGAAACAAGTCCATCTGTGTGTTCAACATTGATAAGTGGGTGTTCCATGACATCCAAGACCTGCGCATCAAATACAGAGCTCTGGATGTGAGGAATGATGTAATGGAGGAAAGTGTTGATAATATGAGAAATGAAGTTGCTATGTATAATAGATGTGAGAATGTTTATGATGAGGTAACTGAGAATACTAAATGGATGGATGACAAGATTAACTGTACCATTGATATCAAGATTTCCCTAATCATGGATAAAGTTAGCAACAATGATATTATGCTTAGGAAGATGCTAAATATGAATAAAATGGGCATGAATTATACAATTGAGAATCTCAAAGCCTTGGAAGCAATGTTGGAGGGGAATAACACTGACAAAAAAGCTATCAACATTGATGATGAAGGCGGGAATCAGGAAACTCAGACTACGGGCCCGGGCACTAGGACAAGATCTAGCACAAAAAAGAAACCAAATCCCTAGTCCAAAGATCCTACCACCTTAAAGGAGTCAATCCTCAACATGTAGATTCAGCTGGATGAGACAGAAGAGTATCTGAAGATGTTGGTGTGACTATGCTGTTGGAAGGTTTTCTGGTGTGCGACTGCTAGCTGGTTTCCTATTTTTTGCTCTGTCTTTTGTTTGGTTCTTTTGTCTTTTCTATTTTGGAGTTGAGCCCCTATTTTATGACTATCATTTAGGCTGACAGTAGTCATTTTTTTTCTGGTGCTTTAATGCTTTATCTTAGTTTTCTTTTGTAAAGGGTTTGGGGCCCCTTCAAAACCCTGTAGTTACGCTAATCAAAAACATTAAACTCGCAACTTTATGAAGCCCAAGATTTAAGTTCCCATCTCGAAGGATGTCAATAAGAAACTAACTATTATAGTAAATGTGGATTTATTTTATTTACATAGGCCTAAGTTTTACTTAGGTAGCGTGAACCAAATTTTCACCTAAGTCTGCTAATGTTTTTTTGCCTTAGATTATTTTGTTTTCCCTTTAGCGGATTTCATTTTGAAGGAATAGTGTATGTATTGCCACCTCTTAGCATGACATTGTTTTAAAGCAACTTTATTCTCTTGTTTCATTATAGGCCCAGGCTTGAGCACCATGTGTCCTTCGAGCGCTCACAACATACCTTTTTTTTTGTTGAGCCCAGGCTTATCCTGAGTCTTATACGTGGATGTCTCGTGGGATTTTGAGGAGATTTTTTTTTATGAAGAGCCATCTTCAACGCCAATGTGTCGCGTGACACTTCCTTTGTATCCGAGATACTTTTCCATGGTGTGCCCAACATTTTTTAAAGGCAATACATGTGTTGGTCTCGTGCAAGTTTTGGGAACTAAATTTTTTTGTTCAAAAGAGTTTCAATGCCAGTTTTCCATTCGTCTCTTTATTATAACTAAGATTTTCCACATGTCTAGCATCTGCGAGCTCAGTTTTTTTCTATTGTACACAACATTTGAGGAAGCGGCTACATTATTGGTGTGCGAGAGTTGTTGCAGAGTAGACAAAAATGATATGATTTTCACTAATGGACCAGGCACCAACTGTTGCGTTTCCAAGCAATTGGTGGGATTTATTTTTCTCAGTTCTGCGGAGTTTTCCATGCACTACAATTTCTGAAATGTTTTTTGTCGGATGTAATCATGGTTGCTTCTCTTAGCTAGTATATATGGCCAGATTTTGTAAAATGTAAAAACCATTCTACTTTGATTGGAAAAACTATTTTTCAAGCCTTAAAACTATAGTTTGCTTCTAAATTATCAATATATCAATCGTGTTAATCATCCCTTTTCTCTCTTTTGTGATTCTTCTGTCTCATGAATATTTTTTTTGTTGTTATTGGCTTCAGTATATGCATATGTGATTGTTATTGAGTAGATTATGATCAAATTCTTTATTTTTAAATAAATAATTATATGCTTTACTTTATGTCTAAATAGTTGTTCCTAGATCTGTGATTAGTCCAAACTCATATTGAATCTAGGATTTGGCCTTGATATTCAATCTTTCAGAATAACATGTGCATTGGGTTTGTTAAGGTGTTTTAAAGTTTGGCGCATCACCTTAGTAGTTTAGGATAATTATTCCCTTTTCCCTCAACATGAAATGAAGAGTCAACTTCTAAAATCCTGGAGGTTTCTCATTGAAAAGAACTAGGTCCCTCTTTCACTAAAGCTTGTCATAGGTCGTTTACCTAAAATTAATTTTAGGTGTCAACAATTCTTTTCTGGAGCACCCAGTGGGAATCAACAAACTTAGTTGAAGTTTGAGTGGTTGTATGAGCCACAAACTAGTCATTGTTATCCAACTAGTGGTAATGGTGATGAAGACTGAGTTTAGAAGAATACAAGCAAGTAGAATGGTTAGATCAGTTGTTATTTTGTCATTGATGTCAATCAATTGATTTCTGGTTTATATTAAGATGCCATATCAATCAGAGAGGAACTTAGTTGGGTAGATAATAAAGATCACACAATGATGAGGAATTATTGCTATAATTATTTTTGCTTAACATTTGATATTGTTAAGTTGGTAAAGTAGAAAGGTCAAGTAGGTAAAGGGAACAACCTAGTTACCGAGCAGTGAAGTGTTATTTGGTCGATCATAGAAAAGGAAGTCACCAAGCGAAGTTAACAACTGAGCAAGGTTATTTATTAAGCAAGGTTGGTAACCGAGTGAATTCAGACACTGAGGGAAGTCAGACACCGAGTGAAGACAGTCATGAAGTCACCGAGCATGAAATAGAGTTTGAACAGAGAATGGATTCAAGGAGTAGAAAAAATTTAATACGAAGGCACAAAGATCAAGAAGATGCTAAGGACGAAGGCAAAGTTTATTACAAGATCTACAGTCATGAAAAGTCAAGTTCAAAATCAGAGATGTAGAGTAAGAAGCAAAATAAAGTTGTGAGTTCCAAAAAAAGTGCAAGTCACAAGGCAAGGTTATCCGCCTAACCAAGTTGTAAATACATTGTATTAGTTCATTTAAGATGATCTGATGGATGAGCGAAATTGAAGGGAAACCTAATCAATAGAATTAAGAGGCAAAACAAAGGCCTATATATTAATGAGTATGTATGCTTATACATAATTGTTGGTGAAGTGAATAGTTGAAGAGCTACCAAGCAGAGTTGGAGAACTAGTCTAGAGGAGAGACTGATGAGTTGTTAGTGCTAGTAAGTTTTAGAGAGTAAACAAGGGATATGATCAAGCAAAGAATAGTTGTAGAATTACATATCAAAATAGTACACTGCTACTTACTAATCTTTGTAACAAAAAATCTATTAACCGAGTGGACCTAACAAGTCCTTTTGTAAATCCTTGAGAAAGGTTACATTCTAGGATGAATGTTTAAGCCCTCTCACCAGGCCACTCCTAACAAGGTGAAGATCTTAATAGGTCTAAGTTAAATCCCCTAACAAGGTCACATCTAAAAAATGTGCATTGTAATCTTTAACTGGATTGGCTCTTAATCGAGCATACTTCAGAAGAGTATTTCTTTTTTGTGGATGACAATTCCCACAGAGGTTTTTCCCAAATTGACTTTCCTCATTAAACATAGTGTTACATGTGATGATTGATAACTGTGAATGTTGTTTTCTTATGTTATATGTTGTCTATCAAGTTTGTGAAGTGTTTTCAAGTTTTGGTTGCTGTATTTATTTGAATCATCAAGTTGAATCAGAGGTTTTGATTTAAAGTGGTAAGTTTCAATATTTTTTGATTGACCCCCCCTCTCAGTAATCTCATCATTAGTAGGGTAAAAAAATAGTAACTAGGTCTCAAACTGTGTCTAGAAAACATTTTATTGTCCCTCCATTAGTTTTTGGGAGCTATAGAGGTCAATACGCGCAGGCTCAAGCTCAAAAAAAACTGTAGATGGCACAAAATCTTCCTAGGAATTTTGTGGCCTATAATACTAGAAGTCATCTAGTTCCCCCTACCCCTCCATCTATATGGGGGAAGATTCCCACTTCAACACTTAAATCTCTACCCAATTTTTTTGGAGAAGAATTCAAGACTCCCAAAGAGCATCTTCAGGATGTAGCTGAGGTTTGTACACTACAAATATAATAGATCAAGATGTGGCTCTGAGACTTTTAGAAACATCTTTAAAAGGAAAGACTCAATATTTTTACAACTCTCTTCCAACCAACTTTATTAATAATTGGTATGAGTTGGTAAATCCTTTTTATGAGAGGTTTTTAGACAAGAGAGATAGATCCTTGTTGATCCAGTAGCTGATCACCATCAAGAGGGATCCTTAGGAAGCCATTATAGATTTTAACACCAAATTCAACAAAATTTGTCATAGAAATGCATGACCTCCTGCTAATATGGCTTACATATTCAATCTTAAAGCTTT
Organism: Thuja plicata; assembly: GCA_018584345.1. Classification (NCBI taxonomy): domain Eukaryota; kingdom Viridiplantae; phylum Streptophyta; class Pinopsida; order Cupressales; family Cupressaceae; genus Thuja; species Thuja plicata. The sequence goes on along the minus strand of MU227088.1, from coordinate 2,796,521 downwards.
TAACACTAGAATATCTGTAATGATTCAGTCTATGGGCAAACATACTTTACCCAATGCTTATGTAATTTCTATGAGGGTAGATAATAGCATTATATATGCAAGCCATCTTCCACCTAGACCTATCATGCCTATCTTCCCAAACTTACAATCTTCTCATCTTCTAGTTGAGGCTAGCCCAAGCGTTGCACCTATTTCTCAATCACATTATTACTACCCAAATGCACAGTCTAGTACCTCAACAACTTAGCCTAATAATGTAGATGCTCCTGCTGCACTTGCATCTGAGGTAAGTGACATGAAGAACCTATTGGGGACTCTCAAATGAGATCATAAACCTAAAGAGGAATAAATATTCCTCTTCTAATATTCCTTACCAAAACTACCAGTCTAGGAAACCCAATTATCAAAACAACCAAAACTATGGAGGCTCAAACTTTGGCCAACCCCAAGAAAATAACTAGTCGGTTATTGTTCCTACACCTCTGCAAGTTGTTTCATTGAGTCAGAACAAAGATCTATTCCTTGGCTATAACAACTTGGTATATGATACTCAAAATGCATGGTGCTTCCACTATAATGCAGAACACACACCGCATAATTTCCCATGAGGAAACTTGCAACAGTTGGTGACGGGGAAAAGAGCCCAAGGTATTTTGGTTGACCCTAGCATGTATGCATCTCCCAACATGGAGACTGATGTGTTAGCTTCTTAGATACAAAGTATGTCTAGGGAGAGAGAAACTAAGATTTCCCTTGATCATGCATTGTTCTCCTGGATGGAGGATGAGGACATAGTGCTCACAAACCTGTTTAACCCTAGAGATGCTTCTGCATTTACATCCAAGACACCACAAGTGCAATTAGATTATAACCTTCTCTCTAAAGGGTGAAAAATAGGAGAGCAAGTGACCCATCAAGAAAATCCTATCATGAGTAAAGTCAAGCCTGAGTACACTATTTTTCCTCCCTACCTGAAGCTGAAGGAGACAACGACTTATAAATATGATCCAAGGAGAACTGTACCAACCACTTTGAATGTGGTTGAGAAATTGAAGAAGGAGCCTATGAGCATGTCCTTGTGGGATATCCTAAATATTTCAAAACATAAGTCCAACTGCAAGAGGCACTATCTAGTGTGGAAAATCCACAATTAACCTTGGAGAACACCACAACACAATAAAAAGACAAGGGGTTATCAAGAAAACCTAAGAGCCTAGTAATTAGGAGAGTACCCACACTGCTCTTTCAAATCAAGGAATTCCTAGTGTGAATGCAAAGGCAGATCGACCCAAGCCTACCCCTTCTATGGGAATCGCATTTTTAATGGTAAGTTATTACATAATCTAATGATTGGCAGTGGTGCCAATACTACTGTCATGCCCAATAAAATCGTTGAGACATGAAATCTCCAATAGAACCCCTCAATAGAGGACAATGTAGCTTGATGGAAATTGAGTGCAGACTGTAGGGATTATCAAAAAAAATCTGGTCACCCTTTATTCATGTCTAAGTATCACAACATTGCAAGAATTTTTTGTGGTAGACCTTACTGTTGCTTTTGGGCTCTATCTCTCTTGTGATTTCACTGCTAGGATAGACGAGTATCTTTCCTTGGATTAGTCACATCTTATCCTTAGGAACAAGCATGGAACCAAGTTTAAAATTTTCTCTGAACCATTAGAAATAGATCATTTGGTGTTTGAAGCATTGACCAACTCTAATTCCCAAGAAGAAACACATTTTGAAGAGCTTCTTGAAAATGAGGAGATCCACGAGTATGAAGAAATAAGGGAGGAGTTTTTGAATGACTATACCAATGCTAGTCATTTTTCAGATTACCACTCCACTGGCCTTCGTACCTATGTGATTTATGAAGAAGGTCAGGCTATTTCGCGGGTGACCAAAGATGTTGTGGCTAAGACCAAGGATAATGAAAATAAAATCTCTTCTTTATGGACTTTACACTTTGATGATAGCAGATGCAAGAAAGACTCTGGCACAGGTGTTTGTCTAACTTCTCCTATTGGTGAAATAACTCTGAGATCTATCTAATTCTAGTTCCCCTATTCAAAAAATGAAGCATAATATGAAAGACTTATCCATGGGATGAGCCTTGTAGAGTGGATGGGAATGAAGAAACTGAAAGTACTTGGAGACTCTAAATTGGTGGCTCACCAAGTACAAAATATAGTTGTTTACAAACATGTACGCATGCACTCCTATCGCCACTGAGTGTGGGATCTAATGGAAATCTTTGATGCTTTCAATATCCAAGTCATCCCCAGAAAGATGAATATTATTGCGGATAGCCTAGCCACTATTAGCTCCTATTGGCTCCTACTAAGATGAAATAAGCTCCCTAGAGGTTTGATCACTCTAGAGAATTTTTTTTATTGTGATGATGCTAACACAAATAGGATGAATTTCACAGATAATGAGTGTGACTATAGTGACCTGGAGGTCAGAGAAGTAAAAGTGCTCTATGTTGGGAACAATGTTCCTCAACATGACCGAGACTGACTAATAGAACTATGTGAAAAATACAAGGGCATCATCACATGGTCATATGACGACCTCAAAGGTTACAACTCATTGGATATCCAACACACTATTGAGTTGACTGAAGGATTCAAGCCAATCTCGAAAAAGAAAAGGCTTGTAAACCCCAAGATTAAGCCTCTAATGGCTCAAGAATTAACAAATCTTATTGATTCCCATATCATTTACCCCATAAAGCACAACACATGGGTGTCCAATCTGGTTCTTGTCCAGAAGAAGAATGGAGATATCTGACTTTGTATAGATTTCCATGATTTGAATAGAGCATCTTTAAAGGATCATTACCCCTTGCAATATATGGAAGTGATTTTTTAGTCAAATGTTGGATCAGAGATATTTTCTCTCCTTGATGGATTCTCGGGTTATAACCAGGTGCTTGTGAAAGAGGAGGATAAACACAAGACAACATTCACCACCAAGTGGGGAACATTCACATACAAAAAGATGCCTTTCGACTTATCGAATGCTGGAGAAACTTTCCAACGTGAAATGAACATCACTTTCAAGGACCTAATCAACAAGATCATTATGATTTATCTTGATGATCTTACTCTATTTTCCAAGTCTTTTGTAGAGCATTTTAACCATCTAGAACTTTTGTTCCAAAAATGCTAGGAATTTGGCATTTATTTGAACACAAAGAAGTGTGTGTTCAGATTTCCTTAGGGGAAGCTACTTGGGAACATAGTATTAAAGGATGGCATGACAAATGATCCTTACCAGGTTAGATCCATCCAAGAGTTGTCATTATTGGTTAACAAAAAGGGAGTACAGTCTTTCCTTGGAAAGATTAATTTTGTTAGCAAGTTTATCATAGACTTTGTTGGACAGGTGAGACCTATCATACTAATGCTAAAGAAAGATCTCCAATTCAAATGGACCCCGAAAGCAAGAGATTCTTTCATAAATATAAGATGTTATTGCATTCACACATGTCCTGGTGAACCCTGATTTATCAAGGGACTTCATCATGTATGTCTACGCTAGTGATTTCAACATTGCCATAGTATTAGTGCTAAAAAAAAAGGGTATAGGTGAGAACCCCATTTCTTTCTACTCCAAGAATTTAAAGTACTATGAGATTAAGTAAAATTTTGTAGTGAAGGAGGTTTTAACAATTGTGAAAGGCTTGAAGAAATTCAGGCACTTCATCGCTTCCAACAAAACAATAGTCTTGGTTGCACACCTCATTGTTTGAGAGTACATAATGGAGGGTGATATTACTGAGAAAAGGGATAATTAGATCACCAAGATCATGGAATATGACATTGATGATAGGCCTACCAAGGTGATCTGAGGCAACGGGTTGTACAAATAAATTTCTCATGAAATAAGCTCATCAAGTGTGGAAGCAGAGGAAGTTGTCCTCGTACAAAAATCTCTAGTTAAGAATTGCTAGGTAGCTGAGAGAAAAGAGTTCATGCAAAGTGAGATATATCCTCCTCATCTTCCTATGCATAATAGGAGATATTACAAAGTACAAAATATCGACTTTTGCTTGGTCGAAGGCATTTTTTTCAAAAGAAATTTTGATGACGTCCTACTTCGTTTTGTAGGAAAGCAAGATGCAAAGAGACTCCTAAGCAAGTTTCACAATAGTACATCTGGAGGGTATTTCTCAATACAAATGACCGCTATGAAGATAACTCACACGAGATACTTTTGGCCATCCCTTTTCAATGATACTCATGCTTTAGTCTATGGATGCCACAAGTGCCAGTTTTATACTAGCAAAAGAAACAACTGAGCCATGCCTTTACATCTGATTATTGTGGATGAGCCCTTTGCACAATGGGGCCTAGACTTCATAGGGATGATAAATCTAGTGTCAAAGGTTGGACACAAGTGGATCCTAATTGCCACTACTACTTCACTAGGTGGATAGAAGCAACTCCATTGAAGAACGCAACAAAAAGAAAAATCCTAAAATTCTTAGAAGAGATAGTTTCTCTTTTTGGCCTGCCCAAGACCATTATCTCTGATAATGTCAAGTATTTTTTGGTTCCCAGTTGTCTGAGTTCAAACTCTGCAACAACATATTCATGAATAATTCCTCCAATTATTATCCCCAAGGTAATGGTCTCACAAATCTTACCAACAAAAATCTAATCCATCTGATCAAGAGAATAGGGGCTGAACATAAGTGTGAATGACACAAACATGTGCATAAGAGTCTATGGGTCAATCGCATCATGCCAAAGTTGATAGGGAGGCTCTTCCACTAAATCAACTAGACTCACTCCTAGGTCTCTCTTCTAGACCCACTAGGGTTAACTCCTTAACCCTAGTCTAGGGGTAGAACTCTTGGTTCCCTTTCCCCTAGCTCCAAGGGCCTCTCTACCAACAAATTGATTCACACTTCACTAAACCTACAAAGGTAGATTCCACCAAACCTTCACAAACCTTATAAACACCTCACAAGATAGGACTTACTCTAATTAATTCCTCTAGGCTCCATTATTGAAGTTTTAGAACCATAGTTCAATCATTCAACCATCGAGTTCCACATTTTAAGGGATAGGGCTAGTGATTCCTTGTAGCCCTAATCAGGCTCCTAAATCCAAATAAATCCAAAATTTCACAAATAAGCACCCAAAATAGTCATGGATCCAAATACCCTTTTGGAAGACTTGAAATATTTCTAGGGTTAGAGGATCCCCAACTGTCTGTACAATTTTTCAAACTCCTCTGAGATAGGGTCCTTAAAAATAGGACTAATAGGGCTAATTGATGCAAATACAACAAAAACTTGATGAATTGGATCTATATACCTCCACCATCAATCATAGGGTATTCCCAACTCCTAAATACCTCTCTCCATTCATTTTATCATACCACTCAATCCAACACTCCATTCAATCAAAGTCTGTTACCTTCTTTCTCCTAGCCAGGCACTGACAGTCTCGCCTAGGGCAAGGCATTTAAAATATCCAACATCACTTTCAGGACCTATACAAAATGGAAAAATTTTACAAGGACTCCACTTTCCATTCTCCATGGTTAATGGAGATCCAATGGAGGACACTCATTGTGGAGCCATATTTACAAGACAGACTTGTTCACTGATATAGAATAGTCCAATAAGAATTGAATTCAAAATGAATAAAGAAACTATACACAAACTTGAAAATATTTCTTAGATGACAAGGAAATAAGTATTACAAATTGAATCAAGCATTAGATTGGTTGATTCAATCCATGCATGATGATCTTGCACAAAAACTAAGAAATTCATATTAAATCAAAGAAATGCATCATTATACTCCTTCAAAATCCACTCAAAAATCATCCAACCTCCGTATAACCATTTAGAAATCCTTAAATATGTCTACTAGGCCTAACCAACTTCCCAAATTGATTAATAACTTCCATTAGGGCAAAAAGAAACTTTTGGACAAAGTTGTCGAGCAACATTTTAAAAGTTGCAAATGTTGCTCAAGCAACATTTTGCAAATTTGACAATTTTTGCACATTCAATGCTTTGACCCTATGAATGGGTTCTACAAGGTAAAAAAACCATTTCCTAGACCGAAAACACACTAAAACATGACCCCTATGCATTCTATGTTCGATTTACATCAATTGTCCCATTTTGACCATCAGGACATTACATGGGTCACTAGGACCAAAAAGTCACTTGACTCAAAACAAAACTAAATAAAAACACATCAAACCCATCCTAAACTATCCTAAATCTCCTTATAGAAACCCAAGTCCATAGAAGGACTTTCACAACAAAATTTGAGGGTTCAAACCCCTAGGTTCTCATGCACCATGCTCCCACTAGACAAAGTGATAATCCTTAAAGGATCATAAGTTATCATTAGTATACAAGGAAACAATTTTTGAACCATCAGTTACATGATCACCGAGTGATAGTATTCAGTCAAGCACAGAGGTCACTGAAATACTCAAGCATAGTATCACTGAAATCAATGAACACCGAGAGAACTATCACCGACAGACAATTTAAAGAGTAAACTGATAGACAGTTTATAGAGTAACCTGAGAACCAGTCTACTGAGAGATAGTTTTATTTTTGAGAAAAGTGGATCTCAATCTACACGTCAGATATAGAACTTTAGTTTTAAATTAGCTTTATGCTTAGCTATAAAATTGTTTCTTGAGGATCAAGAAAAATTTAAGTAATATTTTTAATCAGTTTAACTGATTGTAAACATGCAAACTAGGAGATCAAGGTCAAGTTGTAAACATTTGATCATAGAGTTTTTCTTGTAAAGTGTGAAACCTAATTAGGTCAAAACCTTTGTATATATAGATGTATAACCAGACAAGAAAGAGATGATTGTAGTCATAGAAGACATCTATGGATCAAATAGAGAGTTTCATGCAGAAGGACACAAAAGAAATAATTCAGTTATGAAGAACTAGATTCAAGGCTACCAAGCAGAACAAAGGTATTATCCATCACAATTAGGTGATACATAATTTTGTGAACTTAATGGATATGTATTCAGAAATTCAAGATTGCATTCTATCAGGTCATAAGTATTTTTGACTACTCTCTAACAATTATAGAAAATAGAATAAATCCTTTAAGAAGGTGGACTTAACAGTCTTCTTGTAAATCTCTTAATTGAGTGCACACTTAATAGTGTTGTTAAAATCTCTTAACTGGGTAGACATAACAAGTCTAAAATGTTACTCCTATCAGGGTAAGATCATCAGAATTTATCACACTTGTAGCCTTAACCGACACCTTCCATTCTGCAGATAGTGAAGCTTTGTGGGTTTCATCCCCACCGCAATTTTTACCTTCTAACATGGGTTTTCTGTGTTACCAATTCTTGTGTCATGTGTAACTAAGTTTCATGAATATTTCTATGATTGTTTACATGCAATTACATTTATGTTTTGATATTACATGCATAAGGTAGAAAAGCACCAATGGTCGGTAATGCAAGAAAAGATTACTAAGGTTAATTGATGAAAGTTTTAAGGGTATTAATTCACCCCTCCCTCTCAGTACACAACATTCCATTATTCCAACAATTGGTATCAGAGCTAGATATCTTATTTGGAAAAGTGTAAATCACTCAAGAGAAAATATCATACAATGGAAAGGTATAAGCTTGATAAGAATATAAAAAATTAGAAGTTGGAGATACAAATTTTCTTTGAGAAATACAAAGAAGAAAGAAACAAGATGAAATAATTATTGGCTGAGAGAAAAATCATGGCATCTCACTACAATGAAACTAGTTATCATGAAGAAGAGATACCTGATTTATTTGATTCATCAAGATCTGCATCTGGCAATACATCTAACACATCTAAAGGAAGTATTACAAGTCTGAATGAAATCAATCAACATCTGACTGAACAAGTAAAGGTATGCAGATTGGATAAGAGATGCATATGGTAAGAATGATTTATGTTATGAATAATGCAAGACAAGATGAACAAGAAAGAACATTAGCTATTGATGACAGGAGGAAGATCACTGAGGAATTGCAAGAGAAATAAACTGAGATACAAAGACTTATTGAACATCACATTGAGATCACCAATCAAATAGTTCTTATTAGTCACGAGGCCAACTGAGTGAACATAGAACTCAATGGGAAATTGGAAGCTATTGGTGAACTAAGAAAAGAAAATGAGAAACTAAAGCATGAAGTAAGGATTCAACAACATCATAATTATATGATCAAGAAAGCTGAAGAAAGTACAAAAAGAATGGATGATTTTCTGAATGGACAAAGAAGACTCAACAACAATACCAGTTTAGGGTATACCAAGAATGGATAATCATCAAACCAAGATGATCAAACAAATGTCTACACAAATCCAAGACCAAGGAAGCAGACATGCAATCACTGTGGAAAACCAGGCCACACATCAAATGTTTGCAGGTGCAAAGCTAAAGGTATTCCTAAATCTACTTCTACATTCATAGGTAATTGTTATAATTGTAACAAGCATGGACACAAAGCACATGAATGCAAATCTAAGGTGAACAAACCAAAGAAGGAATCCAACATGGAAAAATATTGTCCTACTTGCAAAATGCATGGCCACACATCTCATGAATGAAGGAAAAAGAAAAAGCAAGTATGGAAACCTAGAGAGAAAGAAAATGCTTACAACCCGAGAAGAGTCAATAACTCATATGTTTGGGATTAAAACACATAGGTAAATTGCACAAAATGTGGTAGATATGGACACATAACTGCAAACTGCATGAGAAAATGGATACAAAGATCAAGGAACTAGACTAACTCTAGAATGGCATGCTTACACTATCATAAGGTCGGTCACCTAAGCAAGGATTGCAGAGACCAAGTGACAAAGTCAAGCACTTTTTCAAATGGAAACACTATTGAAGATATTAGGAAAATTAGAAATCAATTGTGGAGGAAAGCTTCAAGAAAAGATGATGCTGGACCAAGCACCACAGTATGTGACACCTCATCCAATGGATCTGGTGATTTCACCACCCTCACCTAAGTAAAGCAAGTAATTATGGAACTGCACTCTACAAAGTTATATTCTACATTAGTTCCAATATTCATTGATAATATGCCAAATTAGTATGAATGAAGATGCACTATGGTATTAATTATTATGATTTTGTGAATCCAGTCTTGTCGGTCAATAGATATCGAGCATCGTTAGTGTACATATGAAAAAAAACCAAGTTGTCAATATAAACTGAGCATCATCGGTAAACATGTGAAATATAATCAAGTCTTTTCTACATACCGAGCACTGTCGGTGAACATGTGAAAAGTGAAACTAAGTTGTCACTTACACTAAGCATTGTATAATCATCGAGGATGAAGCCTTTTGTATGATACCCAAGTGTCTTTGTTTCATTGACCGAGTGGTAGGTAAAGCATTCAATGCACCACTTAGGTTATTTTCTATAAATAGGGCAACAAAGAGCTCATTCATTCACCAAACAAAAAAGAGAAAACAAGTAGAGCGAAGACAAGAGACAAAGAGCGACAAGATTTCAGAATTATTCATAGCAGATTCAAAGGCTACTTAGACATATTTCAGCCATCCACAACGAAGATCACATAAGTACCAAGACTTACCGAGCACACAATTCATTTACAGAGAAGTATTTCATGAAAAATGGTAACCACATCACGAGTCTCAAAAATCAAGAACACAAAGGACAACAAGATCAACCTGGTTAAGAACACAACTTGTGAGGAGCCTAACTATAAGTTTTTCCCTAAGGTTTCTTCACAACCCGACGACAAGGGAGCATTCTCAAGAATCCTTCCTAGGTTTTTTTTGGTTGAAGATATCCACACATACATCCACTGCAAGGTTGTAGAGATCAGAGATATTGAGATTGAAGAAGATTACTTGAAGCTATGCACAGATGGAAACCTAAAAGATGAACATAAGCACATTGAGGTGAAAGGGTTAACCAATTCCCTACTGTTCCTGAGAGAGTTTAAGATTGAATGGATACGCATTGTACTTAGCCAGGTACATGATAGAAAAATGTGGTTGGATGAACCAAAACTGATCACAAAGGATGTGATTCACGTTGTAACTATTTATCCAATAACCGACAAGGCTAAAGCCCTAAAGCATCCTTCACGTCCCAAAATTGAAAAAATAACTAAGGCAGAATGAGATGGAAGAGGGTTTAAACTCAATACAATCACTGACCCTGAGATGAAATTTGATGCATGTATGATTGGGTACAAAATATTCCAAGCTAGCAGAATGAACAACATAGCATGTGGAGTAGTTGACACTACTTATAAGATTGTGAAGAAGGGAATTCAACTGGACTTATCTGAGTTTCTATTGAAGCAACTAGAGGAGAATATGAGGACAATTAGGTTAGCCAGATCTAATTCATGTAAGTTTGGTTCACTTCTTATGTGCACATTCTTCTATTTTTTCATAATTTCTTCCCCTCTATTGGCAATGTCACTTGGGACACAACCTGACCAATAACTGCATAGATTAGTGAATTTATTAAGTCGCTAGGGGATAACTTCACATCCATAATGGATGCATACTTCACCACTTTCAAGGATAGAATGCAGAAGAGAATGAGAATCCCTGCACAACTGGAAAAACAATACAAAGATGACATATATTTCATAGTGGACACCAACACCACTCTAATCAAACTAGCTATACCGAGAACAACATGGTTAACACCATTGGACTATGAGATCAACATTGATCAGGCTAAAAAGGCTATTGAAGCCTTACTGAATGAACCAGTAGATAAAATATTGAGCAGATTTGGCACATATGAGGAATCCAAGTCTAGAATCAAGAGTGGCTTAGTAGTGAAGAAGATAGACCGAAAGAAGACTAAATAATAAATACTCTTCAAAAGAAACTTTCCATAAATGATGAAGAATTGGAACAAGATGTCACCGAGGGACAGTCACCCGTCGGTGAAGGTGAAGAGTTAAGTGACTCTGAGTCTACTGAATCAGATGTACCCCTAGCCAAGAAAGCAAAGGTTACAAATGTAACAACTGCATCAAGAACCAGGAGTAAGACTATAAAAGAAGAAGACTTGTCACCAGTAAAAAAAGGCACTGTGAGGACTTATCAGAAAAGAAATCCTCAAACCAGGCAATCAACACTGAGACAAAGAAGGAAATATATAAGAGGAAAAGAGGACAAGGATGAAACTGAAAAGGATGAGAGAGAACAAGGATTCCAAACTGAAAAGATCAAAGTTCCTAAAATAGTTGATGAAGTTGTAGATTCAATCGTCAACACAAGAAGCATATCACATTGCAAGATTAGACAATGGATAACCTTATTTCCCGGAGATCAAAATAAGATAGAAGAAGCCATAATTAAGGCAACGGTTGCATACAAGTATGTACCAATACAATTCAACAAGAATATTCCATAAGAGCTTAATGACAAAATATCATCAAGATGGACATATGCCTTGCATACAGAGAAACAAATGAGGGAAAGATCCCTAGTTACTTCCATGTCACCCGAGTCAATAGCTGAAGAAATTGATTCAACAATGAAAGAGCATGAAAAAAATATTTCAGCAAACATGAGAGCATACAAAGTACTAGAAGGTAGATTACAATACATTGACAAAGAAAGCAATGATATTTGGAATGAAATCTTCAATCCAACTGAGAAAATATTATCTCTAACAGAGACACCTCACTATGAGGAGAAGGAGGCCACACCGAGCCTAGAGCATATCTTCATCAATGACACTGAGGATGTTAATCCAATTGATTTGACAACAGAGGTAATTAAGGTCATGGATGATGGACCTAAGATATTACAATCATTAGGGGATACACCAGACATCACTATCAAATATTTAACTATTATTTATTGTGATGATGATCCCAAGAAAGATGAAGATGTAAATGATTCCACCTAGAAAGAAAAGGAAAAGGATACAATGGATGTTGTATAGGAAAATGTACCAGGTCACATGCCTTTATTGATACAAGCTATCAATATAATTACTGAAGAGAAAGGAAAGACACTTGAGCCTTATGCAAACATACCAAAAGAAAAAGGTGATGACCATGGGGAGTAGAAAGATACAAATGAGGAGCAGAAAGAAACAAGTGGAGAGGATAAACAGAGTGATGCCAATAACACCAAATGGGTAAACAAGGTTGCAGATAAAGACAAGGTTGATGTAGAGACGTCTACTACCAACCAATGGGTTAATACCAAGAAACATACCAAAGGCACCACACCTCCCACATAATCACCCAAATCAAAAGAGATAGAAAAGGAACTTGCTATGGTACTTCATTCCCTTGATTCAAGAAGAAGCTGTGATCCTAGAACATTGGATCCCGAGTCACTGATCAAGTATGGAGAACTATGCAAGAGGAAGGCAATACATGACAAGCTCAAGAAGGAGCAAAAAAATTCCCAACCCCTGGAAACTACAAAGGAAATACTATTGCAGATAGTACCTGACACTCAAATTGATCAAAATGCACCTATACTTGATCAACTAGCAGTTCTTACCAAGGCCATAACATCACAGAATGTAGAAGCTGACAAGGTAATTGAAGAATGTGCAGAAGAGAAGTTTCACTACAAGATCATAGAGAAGATCAGCCAAGAAGTGGCGGAAAACAAGGTAAAACTATTTGAGCTAGTAACTACATTGGAGCCAATAATATCAGAAGTAGTTAACTTAGTTCAAAATTTGTGCACACTAGAGCATTTCACTACCGAGCATAGTGAAAAGATAGCTAAAATAGATGAAGATCTTAAAACTAGTGCACAAAATCTCACAACCGAGGAAAATGCATTCCAATTGCATTATGAGAAGATTGTAGAATCAAAATAGTTGAGACTTGAGTAACAAAAGGCTAAAAGAAAAATCAGAGGTGAGGTAACCGAGATCCAAGCTCTATTACTACCAAATCTCACATTGCTATTGAAACACATGACTTTGGAAAAAGGATTAATTTCCACCCCAGAGATGTCAGTAACCAAGAGTACATATGACATGCACGCCAGAATCACTTTGGCACAAAAGACCCTCGAACACCTCAAGGAGAAATGGGAGAATCAGATGGAAGACATTCAAAAATTTCATGCCCACATATTTGACAAGTAAGTATTACACCTTTGTCATTATTTTCAAAAAAAGGGGGAAACTATATGTAAAAGGGGAAAATATATGTATACATGTCAAGAAAACATGTCAAAGGCCAAAGAGGGGAATACACAAAGGAGGAAACATGTACATACATTGTACTGATGCATGCACATAGGGGGAGTCATTGACAAGCTAAACACTTGGTGTATATACAGAACATATCAATTTTCACATATCCATTTTTTTATGCTAATGCCAAAGGGGGAGATTGATAATCCTTAAAGGATCATACGTTGTCATTAGTATACAAGAAAATAGTTTTTGAACCATCGGTTGCATGATCACTGAGTGATAGTATTCAGTCAAGTGTAGTGGTCACTGAAATAGTCAAGCACAATGATCATCAAAATCAGTGAACACCGAGAGCACTATCACCGACAGATAGTTCAAAGAGTAAACCGACAGACAGTTTATAGAGTAACCCGAGCACCAGTCTACCGAGAGATAGTTTTATATCTGAAAAAGTGGATCTCAATCTACACGTCAGATAAAGCACTTTAGTTTTAATTTAGCTTTATACTTAGATGTAAAACCGTTTCTTAAGGATAAACAAAAGCATAAGTAATAGTTTTAATCAGTTTAACTAATTATAAACGTGCAAACTAGGAGATCAAGGTCAAGTTGTAAACCTTTGATCATAGAGTTTTTCTTGTAAAGCGTGAAACCTAATTAGGTAAAAACCTTTGTATATGTAGATGTATAATCAGTCAAAAAGAGATGATTATAGTCACAGAAGACATCTATGGATCAGATAGAGAGTTTCATACAGAAGGACACAAAAGGAAGAATTAGGTTATGAAGAACTAGATTCAAGGCTACCAAGTAGAACAGAGGTATTATCCATCACAATTAGGTGATACATAATTTTGTGAACTTAATGGATTTGTATTCAGCAATTCAAGATTGCATACTATCAGGTCATAAGTATTTTTGACTACTCTCTAAAAATTGTAGAAAATAGAATAAATCCTTTAAGAAGGTGGACTTAATAGTCTTATTGAAAATGTCTTAACCGAGTGCACACTTAACAGTGTTGCTAAAATCTCTTAACTAGGTAGACCTAACAAGTATAAAATGTTACTCCTAATAGGGTAAGATCATCAGAAGTGATCACACTTGTAGCCTTAACCGACACCTTCCATTCTATAGATAGTGAAGCTTTGTGGGTTTCATCCCCGCCGCATTTTTTACCTTCTAACAAGGGTTTTCTGTGTTACCAATTCTTGTGTCATGTGTAACTAAGTTTCATGAATGTTTCTATGATTTTTTACATGCAATTACATTTATGTTTTGATATTACATGCATAAGGTAGGAAAACATCAATGGTCAGTAATGCAAGAAAAGATTACTAAGGTTAAGTGATAAAAATTTTAAGGGTACTGATTCACCCATCCCCTCTTAGTACACACCATTCCATTATTCCAACACAAAGAAGTTAATTTTCAGTTGGAATCAGCAATCTAGGATCTATCTCCAACTTCTTGAAATCAGCTTCAGTGACCTAGGTAGCGTCTACTTTAGGAAAATGTTACCACTTGGTGAGATGTTCCATGTACTAACCCTATCTAGTCTTCTTCTTCACTCTAGAATCCAGTATCCTCTTTGCTAATGGTTTTCTCTTAGATGGTAAAGGTACATCCTTGGTAATCCAATCCACATCTAAATTATCTTCAATATTTTTTGACTTGGGACCTTTGTACTTGATAAAATTTTGTACATTAAATACTAGTGAGATGGCTAACTCTATAGGTATTTCAATCTTGTAAGCATTTTCTCCATACTTTGCCAACACTTTACTTGTTCCTATCCTTCTCATCTGTAATTTTATTGATATGCCCTTCTTCAATCTGTCTTTGTTTAAATGCACCATCACTAAGTCCCCAACATCAAATTTTAACTCTTTCTTCCTTTCATCTACTTTAGCTTTTAATATTTGTGTTTCCTCTGTGAGTGTTTTCTTGACTTGGTCATGCACTTATTTCACTGATTGGGCAAAGTCTTTAGCATGTCCAATTTTCCCCTCCAGACTTCCCAAGTCTCTAATCTCATAAACACCTTTGGGGTGACCCATAAACTACTGCAAAAGGACTCTTACCAATGGTCCTATTCACACTTTCATTTTAAGAAAACTCTTCCTATGGTAAGACTTGATCCCATACTTATCCATATTCCTTTGTTAAGCACCTCAAAAGGTTTCCCATGACATTGTTGATGACCTTTGTTTGGCCATCTGTCTGGGGATGATAAGCTGGCCCAAATGATAGATTAGTTCCTAGCCTCTTCCACAATGTCTTCCAAAAATGTCCCATGAAATTGGCATCCCTGTCTAAGACTATACTAAGGGGAAATCCATAGATTCTAAAAACTTCTTTAAAAAAATTTGAGTCATGTAGCTTGCATCATGTGTATTTTTGCATGGAATAAAATGAATCATCTTACTGAACCTATCAACAACTACAAAAATATTATCCATCCCAGTTCTTGTCCTTGGTAGTCCAATAATGAAGTCCATGCTGATTCATTCCCATGGCCTATTGGGAATGGGTAGTGGTTGATATAAGCTAGCATTGGTAGCAACACCTTTAGCTTTCTGACACACCGTACATTGTTCTACATACTTCCTCACATCTCTCTACATCTTAAGCCAGTAGTAGAATCTCTAAACTATTTCAAGGCTTTTATTGAGACCAAAATGGCCACCAAGACTACTATTATGCTTTTCTTGTATAAGATTCTCTCTCATAGATCCCTTGGGCACACACAACTGTCCCCCTCTAAACAACAACCCATTTTGCAATGTGTAATCTACAAACTAACAATGAAAGTGATTGTTGAACTCCATACATACCTTATAGGCCTCTGAGAATTCTTCATCTTCTTTGTAAATATCCTTAAATATTTCCAATCCAATACTCTGCAACTGCACTTCTTTAATAGTGAGTAGCCTTTGGCTCAATGCATTAGCAACCTTGTTCATCCGTCCCTTTTTATTCTTTATGGTGAAGGTATAATCTTACAATAAATTCATCCACTTAATATGCCTATTGCTTAACTTCTCTTGGGTGTTGATGTAACTCAGAGCTTGATTATCAATGAATACTACAAACTCTTTGGGTAGGAGATAATGTCTCCATTTCCTAAGGGCTTGAATTAATGCATAGAGTTATAGGTCATATGAGGAGTATCTTGTCTTGGCCTCATTTATGTTTTTAGTAAAGAAAGCTATTGATCTACCCTCTTGGCTTAAAACAACTCTCACTGCTATACTACTAGCATCACACTCTAGGGTAAATACTCTATCAAAACTTGGTAATACAAGAATAGGTTGGGTGGCTACATTTTGTTTCAACATCTCAAAACCCTTATTGGCTTATTAAGTTTTCCTAAACTTATTATTTTACCCACCTTTAATATAATCTAAAACTGGAGCACAAGTGACACTTAAACCCCTAATGAATTTCCTATAGAATTGGGTAAGCCCATGAAAAATTCTTACCTCAGTACCAAATGTGGGATTAGGCTAGTTGAGTATAGCCTCCACCTTTCTAGGATCCATTTTTAATGTCCCTTGTGAGACCATAAATCCAACTTACACCAATTCTTGTTTCAAAAAATCACACTTCTCCAATTTGATGGCTAACTACTCCTCTTGCAATCTCTTCAATACAATCCTCAAATGCTCAAGGTGCTCTTCCTTAGTCTTGCTGAAGATGAGGATGTCATTAAGGTAAAATACCACAAACACCCCTATGTATTCCTTTATCACTTCATTCATCAACCTCATGAATGTGATAGGGGAATTGCTAAGCCCAAATGGCATGACAAGCCATTCATATAGACCTTCTGTAGTCTTGAAGGTTGTTTTCCACTAATCCCCTTCCTTAATCTGGATTTGATGGTATCCACTTTTTAGATCCAACTTTGTGAAGTATTTAGCCCCACCAAGACAGTCCATTAGGTCCTCAACCCTAGGAATTGGAAACCTATATATTATTTTGATCCTATATATTGCTCTAGAGTTGGTGCATAGTCTCCACTTACCTCCTTTTTTTATGCCAATACCATTAGCACTGCACAAGGACTTATACTCTTCTTTGCAAGCCCTTGATCAAGTAGCTCTTGCACTTGTCTGGCTATCTCCTTATTCTACTCAAGGGTCATTTTGTAGGCTTCCTTATTGGGAAATGATGTACCTAGAATGAAGTCAATTTGGTGACTTATTGATCTCTGTGGTGGTAGGACTATTGGTGATCCATCACTGACAATATCTTTGTACTACTATAGAATTTGTTGTACATCCTTAGGTAAGGGTTTAGTTTCTTTTTTCTTTTCTTCTTTGGGATTCATCATGACAACATAACACTCTTCATCTTCCCTTTTAAGATCTTTTAGGAATTTTTTTCCCCCAACTACCAATACATTAGGGCTAGCCTTCACTCCTTCCTCCGCCAGAGACTAGATTTTGTATGTCACTCCATCCTTTTGAAAAGAATAGGAGTTCTTCTCTCCATTATGCATGGATTTCCTATCGAACTACTATGGTCTTCCCAATAGAAGATGGCAATCATCCATAGGAAGTACATCACATTGAATCTTTTCTCTATATCCCCCAATTGAAAACTCAATCCATGCTTGTTCATTCTCTAGGACATGTTGTCCTTTGTTCAACCATGTCACCCTATAAGGATGTTCATGAGGTCTCTTAGTCATTCCAAGATTGTTCACTTCTTCCTCGGAGATAATATTGTCGGTTGACCCTAAGTCAATGATCACCTTACACACTTTTCCAATTATCTTGCACTTCACCTTGAATAGTGATCTCCTCTGCTTAGGCTCTTCTCTAACTGGTTCTTTAATCAAAACTCTTCTTAGCATCAAATTCTCCCTACTCTTTGAATCAATATTAACCTCATGAGACTTAACACTATTGTTATCTTCTTGCACATAATAAAGTCTTCTCTCTCATTGTGAATATGTTTCTTTGTTAGGACAACTACATGCAGGATGCCCACATTGGTGGCAGGTATAGCATTTCATATTTGTAAAATAGGAACCTTTGTTGGATCCTCCAAATCTTCCTCTACTACTATTGTTATGACCTCTCCCTCTTCCATAGCTACCTCTGCTACTAGTTTCACTACTCTGTTCTGTTAGTTTTGTCTCCCCTTGGGATCTCAAGTCATTACCTCTAACACCATAACTACCTTTGTGACCTCTTGAGTCTCTACCTCTTCCTCTGCCTCTACTAGTGGCTTCATACCTCTCCTTTCTCTTCTCTTCAACTTTAAGAGCCAATTGGAAACACTTCTATTGCGTGGTAGGTGTTAAGAGACTTATGCTTTTGTATGCTCCATTTTAACCCATTTAAATAATGTACCACTTTTATGCTCTCATCTTCTGTCACCTTGGATCTCAAGCATAATTTATAAAACTCCTATGTATAAGCACTCACCTCTGAATCTATTTGTCTTAGATTCTTCCTTTTCTTGTGGAGTTGTTTCTCATAATCATCAGAGATGTAGGTGTCCCTAATCTTTGCAACCATACCTTCCAAGTGGAGATTTTATTCTTTCCTTCTTTTAGTCTTTCATCTTGCACAAATTTCCACCATGTGAGGGTAGTTCCTCTTAATATAACCTTGGCCACTTTCACCTTTTGATCTTATATCACATTCTCACACTCAAAGTGGTTCTCTAACCCTTCTATCCACTCCATCACCACCTATGGCTCCATTTTTCCATTGAACAAAGGTACACCTTCTATTTATTTTCCTCCAACAACTTTCAAAGCTCTGAGGAATGGCTCCTCTCGCAAAATAGGATCAGGCTCCAGCACTTCATCCTCTTTTGTCACTGACTTTCCTTTTCCTTCTGTTTCTTTCACCTTCTCACTCACTTCTTCTATCTTTGCTTGCACTTCATCATGCTTACTCTTCATTTTTACTATTTATTATCTTAGGATTTTGTTCTCCTCTTCCTTTTCATCAACTTTCTTTGCCAACTTTGCATTGGTCACCATTTTTGACTCACCCACTAATTCAAGATCACTCATATACCTTCTAGCCCAAATATTTTAGGGCTCTGATACCAATCTAATAGGGAGGCTCTTCCACTAAATCAACTTGACTCACTCCTAGGTCTCTCTTTTGGACCCACTAAGGTTTATTCCTTAACCCTAGTCTAGGGGTAGAACTCTTGGTTCCCTTTCCCCTAAATCCAAGGGCCTCTCTTCCAATAAATTGATTCACACTTCACTGAACCTACAAAGGTAGATTCCAAAAAACCTTCATAGACACCTTTCATGGTAGAAATTACTCTAATTAATTCCTCTAGGCTTCATTCTTAAATTTTTGGAACCATAGTTCAAACATTTGACCATCAAGTTCCACATTTTAAGGGATAGTGCTCGTGATTCCTTGTAGCCCTAATCAGGCTCCTAAATTCCAATAAATCCCAAATTTCACCAAAAAAAACCCAAACTATTCATGGATCTGGATACCCTTATGGAAGACTTGAAATATTTCAAGGGTTAGAGGATCCCTAACTGTCTGTATAGTACTTCAAACCCCTCTGAGATAGAGTCCTTAAAATAGGGCTAATAGGGCTAGTTGATGCAAATACAACAAAAACTTGATGAAATGGATTCATCAACCTCCACCATTGATCATAGGGTCTTTCCAACCTAAATATCATTCTCCATGCATTAGATCATACTACTCAATCCAACCCTGCATCCAATCAAAGTTTGTTACGTCCTTGCTCCTAGTTGGGCACTAACACTCTCACCTATGGCAAGGCATTAAAGCCAACATCACTTTTAGGACCTATACAAAAGGGAAAATATTGTACAAGGACTCCACTTTTCATCCTCCATGGTCCATTAAGATCCAATCGAGGACACTCATTGTGGAGCCATATTTACAAGGCAGACTCCTTCACTGGCAGAGAACAGTCCAGTAAGGATTGAATTCAAAATGAATAAAAAAACTTGAAAAAAACTTGAAAATATTTCTTAGATGACAAGGAAATGAATATTAAAAACTTATTCAAGCATTGGATTGGTTGATTCAATTAATACATGATGATCTTGCACAAAAACTCAGAAAATTGTATTAAATCATAGGAATGCACTATTCTACTCCTTCAAAATCCACTCAAAAATCATCCAACCTCTTTACAACCATTTAGACATTGTTAAATATGTTTTTTCGGCCTATCCAACTACCCAAATTGATCAATAACTTCCATTAGGGAAGAAATCAACTTATGGACAAAGTTGTCGAGCAACATTTTAAAAGTTGCAAATGTTGCTCAAGTAACACTTTGGAACTTTGACAACTTTTGCACATTCAATGCTTTGACCCTATGAATGGGTTCTACAAGGTCAAAATCCATTTCCTAGACCCAAAACACACTAAAACATGACCCCCTGTGCATTATAGGTTCCATTTACATCAATTGTCCCATTTTGACCATCAGGACATTACATGGGTCACTTGGACCAAAAATCCACTTGACTCAAAACAAAACTAAATCAAAACACATCAAACCCATCCTAAACTATCCTAAACCTCCTTATAGAAACCCAAGTCCATATAAGGCCTTTCACAACAAAAAAATGAGGGTTTAAACCCCTAGGTGCTCCTACACCAAAAGCATATCTTGAAGGCTTCACCTTATGAGCTGGTATATGGGAAAGATGTTGTGTTTCTTATTTCTGTGGAGGTCTCGACACTCCAGTTGTTGAAGTTCATTGAGTTTGAAGAAAATTCCCCCATGGAGGTTAGAACAGTAGAGTTGAAAGAGTTGAAAGAAAATCAGGATAAATATTTTTCCGCAGTGAACACTAGGAATAGCATGATGAAGAATGGTTAGATAAGAGGAGCTCTAATCCCACTTTCAAACAAGGTGACCTGGTAAAAAAGTACAATGCAGAGCTAAACATGGGAAACACACAAAGTTTGATATCCTATGGGAAGTCTCATTCTATATCGCAACATGTAAATAATACAACTCTTTTGAGCTCAAAAACATGGATGGTGAACCTCTTAGGATACCATTCAACAGGATCCATCTCAAGCATTTTCATTGATCCTGCATGTCAGCTGTATATATGTAAATATTGGTGTGTTTGAATCAAGTTTTTGTTTTTCAATAAGGCTTGAAGGATTGTCTACTATATTGGTGTGTTTGAATTCAGTTTTTGTTTTTCAATAAGGCTTGAAGGATTGTCTACTATAAGCAAGGCTTGTAGTTGTTCTTTCATTTTCCTATTCCTTTTCAGGGTTTCTAAGAAAAATCTCATGGAGATTTGGAAATTTCAAATGAGGAAACTTGGCATAGGTGGCTTCATTCGTGCATTTTGATTGATGGCCATGGTTCATGCTTGTTGAGCTAGTTGAAGAGTTTTTTATGACCTTTCAAAGCCCTCTTATGATATAATCTATGAGTCGGTGTGCAGTTACCAATAAAATGTTAGTATTATCAGGTCCAAGATTACTGAGAGGGAGGGGGGTGAATCATTAATCTAACAATTCCAACTTTTCACCACTCAAACCCAACTACCACTTGGATTTGTTAATCTATATTAAAGGGCTTTACTCTCAACCACATCATCATTGTGTGGTGTTCCTTGGACTATATCCAATATATCCTACATATAAAATAAAATGTAAACCTGTACACACATAAATTTGGTCGTGTGTTTCTTAATCAATCAAATCTGCATTTTTCATCAAACTTGCATCAAATCTCATCAAATTGCTCTAAATCAATTTAAATGGACTTAATCACATCAAATGTACATTTATTAAATCAAATTGGGACAAATCAAATTTAATCAAAGGATCAATTACCAGTGACATTAATTAATTAAATATAAGCCTAAAGAGATTAATCAAACTATATAATTGATTTTAATCAATTAATTATATAGTTTAAATTAAAAATTAAATCCAACCTATTCCCCTACATGGCTAATTTAATTAATTGAATGAATTAATTAAATCCTATTATCTTTCAACAAGAATTTGAGGAACCAATGAGAATTGAGAAGGCAAAGCACATGTATCACACCAAACTTTGCAATCTCAACCACTCATTTAATCTTTGCAATTTCCTCCACTCATCTTGTCCCAACCTTTGAGACAATCATTTAAATTGTCCCCTCATTTGAAACCATTTGAAAGCTTATCACTCAACCAAGGTTAAACCATGATCAATTAACTCTAGCCCCTACCCTTGAAAAATCCTATAAATAGAGAGCATTTTGCAAGCATAACATATCCTAGACATTTGAATGCATAACATCTAGACTATAGGAATTTTTAGAGAGATCAAATCATTTGTGAGAGCAATATCAAGCATTTTGTGAGAACATTTGAGCATTTGAGAATCATTTTTTTATGATTTGAGAGAATTATGAACTAGATAGGCATATCAACTATCATTTTCTCATTCTAGGACTATCACTAGTAGAGATTTAAGCTGAGAGATTTCTATTAGCATGCATAGATAGAGATCCATGGGATGCTTGATGATTTGCTTTCAATTCTTTTCTTAATTTGTTGATATTTCTCCATATAATTGATTGAAATAAACTAATCTCATGGAAGTGTAAAAATCACACACACAAATGACACCCAATGTGAGGCCTTAGGCTTCTAATCATCTTTTTTGTTGATGTTTTGGCTTCATTTCATGTTTATTTTATAGATTACAGGTCAAATGATGCCTACCAGCTAAATAACGACGCCTAAACATAGAAAAATGATGCCTAAAGATTCCTTCTAATATTCTGTCTAACTTATTTCAACGCTTATTAGCTAAATAATGATGCCTTTTCTCGTAAAGCAATGCCTATCAGCCGTGAAATAACACCTATTATCTGTCTTCTGTCACTTTTCAAGTTTATTTTCCCGCATTTAAACTTCTTTGCATCACCTTTGATTTAAATTGTCATGCCTAACAATTGCAAAATAACGCTTAGGTAAATGCATAGTCACACTTAAGGTAGTGCAAATTAACACGTCGATAGAAGTAAAGCGATGCTTATTCTCTGTAAAATGACGTGTATGGTTGTCTGTGTAATTTTTCTTGCAGATTAATTTTTCTCGAATGCTAACTCTGTGTTTTTCTCTTTTCTGCAGATGAACAGACATTTAAAAGTGCAAAAACCAGAGCTGAGTATCAAAAGGGAAAGCAAAGAGGTAAGACTCCAAAACAAGAATTCTAAACAAATTCATAATGCAAACATCCTAGAAAGTTTAGAGGACGAATAAATTTTGTATGATCATTATGTCAAGGTTTTGAATGCATACAAAAAGAAATTTCCATCCCTTAATTGAGTTCATTGTTAAAATTTTCTTAAGAGCATTCTTGCAAATTGGGAAAGAAACTTAATTTTTTTTGTCAATTCAATTTGTTTTTCTCCACTTTGATTTTGGTGTTGACTAACTTGTTGGAGGAGACGGAGAGGGAACTATAGCCACTAGGTGAGTAAGCAAAAGCAAAAATGAAGCAAAAATCTAAAAAATGCGCCTAGCCTTTGCTAGAATCAAATGAGGCATTTCACTTAACAATATTGCTTTGATTAAATTGTTGCATTTTCATTTAAATCTATCTTAATAGGGCCAACCTATTATTGTCCATTCAAACAAAACATTAGGTATATGCTCTCAACTTTTCGAAGTTGATCAAAAAGCCAAAAGTGTTGAGTTTGGGTGGTAGAAAGAAAGAGGGAAATTGAACCACACATTTCAATTTATAAAAACCTCCTTGTCAAGAGGTTAAAAATGAACAAGTGTGATTGAAGTGTTTGGAATTAAGGAGAGTAATAGGGATATTCTCTTCACTCTTTGAGTGAATCAAATTCCAAAACTTACTTAACTAAATTCAATTTTTGTTTTTCATGAACATGCTAGATACATAGAGGGCCTACCTCCCAAGAATTTCTTACAAAGGTAGTGAGAGGGAAAGACCCAAGTGGGAGATAATCACTTAAGTGGTGATACTATCTGACCCACTATAATCAAATGCACTAATCTCCAAAGGGTTGAAGTGACTAAGTTGTGTTGAGAATCTTCACTTCCTTGAGTAGTCCTTCGGGATTGTGCAAAATCATACTTTCGTGCATGTGGGAAGCCCTTGTAATGAGGGTATAAGAGACTTTTCATGGTTTATAACTGAGGTGTTAACTACAACCTGGATAAATTAGCAAGCTACCTTATAAGATCTATGTTTAAAAGACAAATTTGACCTTAGGTAGATTGCTTGAAAGAATTTCTTGTGCAAGACCCATGGAAACATCCAAGAGCATACACTTTGTGTGTTTTAGGAGTACAATAAAAACTTGATGTGTGTGTTGTGTTTGTGTCTTCATTTTCAAACAAGAATAAAATCCTATAGATCTGATCACAAACATTATCTTTTTAAATCCTCAAAAAATATGATAAATTTTTTTTTAGCAAAATGACGCGTACAACAAGTTAAATGACGCCAAAAATTCATGTTACACTTACAATCTTAAGTTACACCTACAACTATTAAAATGATGCCTAACTCACTGGAAAGTAACAACTACAAGTTGTGAAACAACACTTGTAAACGGAAAAATTGTGCCTACCAACTCCAAAGTTATGCGTACTATAATTCTAGTTATCACTTACACCAGTGAAAAGTCATGTGTAGACCTAACTGAAGTGACGCCCATAAACAAAGAGGGGAAAACAAAGAGCATTTCTAGAGGGCTTGGACAAAACTTTGTAACTTTACAGATACCCTTTTTGGATTTCTTTGTGACTGTAACCCTAACTGGTTAAAATCCTTACATCTGGTCAAAATTTCAAAAGGATTTTAAGGTTTTTTTGCCAACTTGCAATCAATCACGTTAATGTCAGCCTTTACTAGGTCCCATTACATCAGAAACTCCTTATTACAAGATGGAACTTATCTTTGTCAAGAGGTTACATTCCCGAGTGAAGAACCTGTTGTAACTCGTTTACTCATTGAAGGATGAAAAGAAGAAGAGCCACCAAACATGGCCTTTCCCTTTGGAAACATGAACAACTTGCATAATCATGATGATGATCAAAACCTAAATCATGGTCAAGGTGATAGGGAAGAAATACATGATGAGATAAACAAATAAGATCCCCATTTAAATGATGGACATCAACAAGAAGATGAAGAACCCATGGAAGAAAGAATCAATGAGGCCCTACAAAACTACCTCTTCATGAATGTCATGGGGAAGATCCTAGAGAAGGATAGAGAGAGGTATTTCTTTGACTTAGCCCAAGCACGGGTTCAATTACCCCATGATTATGATGTTCACAAGTTGAAGAATAAAGAGGAAGATGATCCCATGGCTATGATGAACAATCAATTTAAGTTATTTCAAGATCAATTGGACAAAATGAAACAAGAAGGGGATCGTAAACCCTTTTCTATCGAAGCGCTATGTCAATTTCCATTTGAAAAAACTCTAATTATGGTACCATTCCCCTAAAATGTAATCTTTCCTGAGCATGATAAATACAAAGGATTATCTGAACCCCAAGATCATTTAAGGGAATTTTGTGCATTGAGCTTGGAGTTCATGCATGATAAAAAATATTTAATGAGACTTTTCCCAAGAAGCCTGGGAGGAACAATGATGGAGTGGTTTTCAAAACTACCCTCCGGTATTTGCACATTTGAATAGTTGGCTTCCAAGTTTGTGACCCATTACTCCTATAACATTAAGAATGAGGTCACAATGATAAACTTATGTAACTCCAAGCAACATGGTGGAGAAGGATTCCTTTTGTTCTTAAAATGATGGAGAGCGCTATTTGCATGACACCCTCAAAGTGTGTCCGAAAAGGAAAAGATGGATTTTTTGTTAATAGCGTGAACACAGAGATGAACTATCAGTTGAGGTTGCAATTCCCACGTTCATTACAAGACCTAATTGAGAATGGATTTACCATGGAAGAGGTTTTGTTGAAAAGTGGAGAGATAAATCTTTACAAGGAAAACAAGAATTCAACTAATCACAATACCTCCAACAATCACAACAACAACAATAACAAATCTCCTCCAAATAACAACCAGTTTTGGAACAAGAATACTAATAAGGGTTTGGTGAATGATGAGGTTGTGGAAGCAAGCAACCTAAAAGCTACTCCCTTTAATCTCACGTGAATTTCAAATCAAGCTAATAATGTGAATCAAGCTCCCAAGGTTCCATTCAACAATAACAGTAATTTTGGAAATAATCAAGCGGCTAACAAGCCTAAACCCTTCTTTGCTCCAACACCTAGAAGGAAGTTTACACCTTTGGGAGAACCCCTTGAAAAGGCATTGCGAACCCTTATTTCCAAAAAGATCATTGATTTAACCAAAGCTAAACCTTTTGAGCCACCATGTTGGAATGAGTCAAACCATTGTGAAAACCATCACAATAGGGGGTATAAAACAAATGATTGCATGCGCCTAAGACATGTGGTGCAAGATTTAATTGATAATGGAGTAATCACAGTTGAAGGACCCCAAAACAATGAGGATCATACAACCTTTAAGACACCCTTCTTTAATCATGAGAAAGGTGAGTCTTCAAATTCGAACAATAATGACAACAATTCCAAAGGAAACAACCAAGTTAACTTTGCTCATAGCTATGAAAATAATATCAATACCTTATCCAGACATGATAATGTTGTTAATGTTGTGGTGGTAAAGGAAAAACCTAAAAAGGAGACCTCTAATTCTATCACTAGGGGGAAAGCATCAAGGATTACCCTACAAGGGGGTGCTCCTAAACCTATTGGTCCTACACAATCAACTACTTTGGCTAAACAAACACCTGCTACAACAAAGCCTTATAGTTTGGTTAATCAATTTTAAAAGACTCCAGCACAAATCTCTATCTTGGATCTATTAAATATTTCTCCTAATCGCAAAGAGATCTTGGAAAAATCTCTTGTGGAAACTAATGTTCCTATAAACTTGGAGGAAGATAAGTTTCAAAACATGGCAGGACATCTTGTTGCACCACATTGCCTTTCATTTTCAGAACAAGATGATATGTCAATCAATCATCCTCAAAATTTTCCCTTGCATATAGAAGTCTTAATCCAAAAGGATAGGGTCAAGATAGTCCTCATTGATGGAGGAGCTTGTCTAAACATTTGTACCTTGAACCTAGTCAAAGCTTTAGGGTTAACCGAGTAATCTATTGATCCCAAGAAACAAATCACTATAAAGGCTTATGATGAGGAGGAAATATCTTCTAAAGGAATGGTGATTTTTCCCATTCAAGTGGGTCCTATCAAGAAAGATACCATTTTCCAAGTCCTTGACATTAAATTAACTTATAATATTTTATTGGGAAGGCCATGGATTCATGAGATGCAAGCGGTTCCTTCGACCTATCATCAATGTATCAAGTTTTTGTACATGGGTGAAGAAATAACTATTGGAGAAGATTCCAATCCCTTTCAATATTCCAATATGGTGAAACCTCTTCATGAGTTATTTGTTCCACATAATAGGGAAGGAGTTATTCCTAGTGTCTTCATTGAAGAAACCAAAGAGGAAGGTCCTAATTCGACATCAAATGCTACATTTACTTCAAATCCTAATGAAACTAACATACCTACATCAACTAAGGGAAAAGAGAAAGTTAATTATGAGGGTCAAAGTTCCAATGAAAATTCATTCAAAGTTTCTACACCAAAGGAAGAAATTTTGAGACCTTCTAAGGATTAAAGAGAAAAAACCAAGAAGGATAACTATCAAAAGATGAGTGAGATGATGCATAAATTTTAAAAAAAAATGCAGAATCAATTCAAAAGGAGTGGGGGAATATTTTGTTTCCCTCTTTGATTTACCTACTTCCCCAAGGACACATGGGAAACCTTCAAATTCTCATCCACCTCAAAAATACAACTCTCATTTTTTAAGATAGAGTGACCAATAAGCCATGGAAAAGGCAGATAATTAAGTTCTACAATAGCTTTATACAGATGAGGATACTTCAAATAATCTCGTTGACCGAGTGCAACATGTCACCACCCAAAATGATCAATATGGCAAGGGATTTCAAATAATGCAAAAGATGGGGAAAAGGGAAGAGGACCCTTAGGAGTTAGAAATAAAGGCTTGCTAGAACCTATCCAACCTCTTTTGAGGTCAAAGGATGAGAAATCAGGAATAGGGTATCAAGAGAAAGAAGTTGGTTCAAGTTCTAGGCATGATTCTTATGAGCATGTACACATGTTAGAATCTAAGAGTGAACATGAATCTGGAGAATATGAATGAGATTCCCTATCTGAAGATTATTTTCATGACAAAGAGGTAGATGTCATTCACACCTATGCTACTATACCCAATGCAAAAATTCAAGCCAGTGTGGATCAAGGGTCAAGTTCTACACATGTCCCAATTTTTTCTCAAGAATCAAATGTAGGAAAAGCATCTAGTGACAACCAATGGATAGGTGAACCTTGGGTGCCTTCAGGGGGGGGATTCAAATTTTAGATTCAATCCACATGCATTCTTTCCCATGGAAATCTACGAGGAGTCTAGTGAAGAGACTTTTGATCCGACTTCCATGGAACACCTCGAGAAAGTACATGTTATTGAGTCAAGCAATACAATGTACGAACCCTCAAATGAAGTCATGTCCTTGAACCCTTCAAATGAAAACTTTCCTAATGAGTCATTAGCCCTTATTCATTATGAGCTTATTGATTGAGACTTAACTGAACCTAATGACCTACTCTATTTTCCCAATGACAATGCTATGGCTCAATACCTTAATGTCATTGATCCATCTTCCACTAATGAATTCAATACAAACATGATGATGGAGGCAAGGGTCCAATCTCTTAATCCACAAGAAAAAAAAATGAAAAGGTCTAGTGGTGAAAACCACCATGTGGCAGGGCTAGACCCCCCCAAAAAGTAAAAATAACGGATGTTTCCAAAGGTGAAAACCCAACTGTGGCACCTAAGGAAGTGAGATTGGATAATTTACCTAAACATGAAGAAGAGAGATCTCCCATCCTCATTGAGCCAACATAAAAGGTCAACGTTGGCACCGAATTGGACCCTAAGTTTATTCATTTAGCAACATCATTGACTCCAGCAGAAAGGAAGGATTTCATAGAATTATTTCAAGCAAAGAAAATAAACTTTGCATGGTCATATGCAGACATGCCATGATTGGATCCAAGTTTCATAATGAACCACCTTAATGTAAGGCCCAACGTAAAACCTGTGAAGCAAAAGTTGAGAAAAATGCATCCCCATGTGGCTTTATTGGTTAAGGCAGAATTGAAAAGGTTATCAATTATTGGCTTCATAAGAGTCATAGCTTATGAATAATGGATTTTCAATATTGTACCTATTACTAAATGTGACAAATCCATTCGAGTATGCATGGATTTTAGATATCTTAACCTTGCTTGCCCTAAGGATGGTTTTCCATTACCTAGCATTGATGTTATAGTGGATTTGATGGCAGGACATTCTATGTTTTAATTGATGGATGGATTTAGTGGCTACAATCAGATTAGAATTGCACCTGAGGATCAAGAAAAGACTTCTTTCACTTTCCCTTGGGGTACCTTTTGTTGGAATTTTATGCCCTTCAGCCTCAAAAATGTCAAAGAAACTTATCAAAGGGCCATGACAACTATCTTCCATGACATGATACATACTTTCCTAGAAGACTATGTGGATGATATCTTAGCTAATTCACATAAAATAAAAGACCATCTACCTATCCTAGAAAATAATTTTACAATATTGGAGCAATTTAAAGTAAGATTAAATCCAAATAAATGTACATTTGGTGTTCAATCTGGCAAGTTATTGGGATACATAGTTTCAACAAAAGGGATAGAAGTGGATCCAAAAAAAGTGCAATAAATCATAGAAATGGAAACACCCAAAAATATAAGTCAAATGAGGTCACTCCAAGGAAGACCCCAATCTATTAGGAGGTTCATCTCTCAATTAGCAGAAAAGTGCCACTCTTTTACCCTATTGCTACATAAGGATACCATTTTTAAGTGGGATGATGAATGTGAACAAGCCTTTACCTTATTGAAGACATACTTGGTAAATCCACCCATTTTGATGTCTCCCATCAAAGGAAAACCATTACTATTATGCATTCCACAAATGAAGAGATCTTTAGGGATTTTGTTGGCACAAGAGAATGATGAAGGTAAAGAAAGAGCTATCTATTACTTAAGCAGAACCTTGATCAAGTATGAGTTTAATTATAGCTTCATGGAAAGAGCTTGTCTAGCGATAGTTTTTTCTTCCCAAAAACTACAACATTACATGTTGATGCACAAGGTTAAGTTGATTTCCAAAATTGATCCATTAAAGTATTTACTTAGCAAAACAACCCTTACATGAAGAATTGCTAAATGGGTGATGGTACTTAGTGAATTTGACATTGAATATGTGGACCAAAAAGCTATCAAGAGACAAGTCATAGCTGATCAATTGGCTGAAAATCCTTTAGTTTCTACTCATCCTATTCAAGTAGAATTTCTAGATGCAAAGATAGTCAATGTGGAAGCCAAAGCATGGAAATTATATTTTGATGGATCCTATACTCAGCATGGTTCAGGAGCCAGAATTCTATTAATTACACCAAAAGGATACACCATTCCTAAGTCTTACAAAATTTTGCTCCCATGCACCAACAATATTGCAGAATATGAAGCTTTAGTCATAGGCATTAAAATGGATTTAGAATGGAACGTCACAGAACTGCAAGTATATGGGGATTCCCAATTGGTCATCAATCAAATTAATGATGAGTATCAAACTAAGGATGACAAATTGATGCCATATAAAAGGATGGTAGACAACTAGAAGAAATATTTTTTCTTGATCACATTTGAGCAAATCCCAAGGGATAAAAATAGAGCAGCAAATGCTATGGCTACTTTGGCTTCACTACTTCAAAAGCCTGATCAGAATGCTAGGTACAAATTCTTGGTGGAAGAGTTGGTGAAACTGGATTTTGACCTACCTGAAACTCAAATCATTTGCCTTCTAAATGGACATGACTCACCTTGGTATGGACCCATTTATACCTATCTTAAAGGCCAAGTTTTACCGTTAGACCAAACCTGTGCCCAAAAATGATACTTCATACGCCAAGCGGTTTGTTACACTATCCTATCTGACATATTGTATCGCAAAGGTCTTGATGAAATGCTTCTTAGGTATCTAGAGGATGAGGAATTGAATTTAGAATTAAGATATGTTCACGAGGGGATTTTTGGGTCTCATTCGAGTGGGTTAAACCTAGCCAAGAAAATCCTTCATAGGGGGTATTTTTGGAAAACCTTAGAAAAGGATGCTTGTCACTTTGATAAAGTGTGTTCAAAATGTCAATATCATGGAGACATGATCCATGTGCCTGCACAAGAGTTACACATATTCATTACACCACGGAAATTTTACCAATGGGGATTTGATCTTATTAGAATTATTTACCCACCTTCTTCCAATGGTCACAAATACATCATCATGACAACATAATATTTTACAAAATGGGTAGAGGTCGTACCTTTGACAACTACAACAGGAAAATAGATCTCTATGTTTATTCTCAATCACATCATTTGTAGATATGGTATTCCTCATGCCATTATCATGGAAAATGGGAAAAAATTTAAGAGTAAAGATGAGGATGAACTATGTGAGACCTTCCATATAACACACCATTCTTCCTCCATTTACTATCCTCAAGGTAATGGACAATCCAAAGCTACAAATAATAATATCCTCAAAATATTGAAAAGATCAGTTGACAAATCAGGAAGAGATTGGCACATCCAAATAAACTCAGCATTGCGGGCCTACAGAACAAGCATTCAAACACCAAAAGGAGCTACACCATTTTCTTTGGTTTATGGGGAAGAAGTTATTCTACCTTTGGAGGTTGAGATCCCATCCTTAAGAGTTTCATTACAAGGATTAATAAATTATGAGGATTATAGGGTCGCCCGACTTCAAAAATTGGAATTGTTGGTGGAACATCAAACACAAGCTTATGAGCATTTGAAATTGTATCAAAACAGAATCTCACAGAATTAATACAAACATATCAAACCTAGAACCTTTCAAGTGAGAGACTTAGTGTTAAAAGAAAACCCTAAAAAACCAAGAAGAGAGAGAAAAGAAAGGAAAATGGGAGGCAAATTGGCTTGGACCTTTTGTAATTACTT
The DNA here is from genome assembly GCA_018584345.1 of Thuja plicata. NCBI lineage: Eukaryota > Viridiplantae > Streptophyta > Pinopsida > Cupressales > Cupressaceae > Thuja > Thuja plicata. Next base: position 2,764,088 of record MU227088.1, on the reverse strand, counting down.
CTTCATTTGGAATGGGGACATATAAGCTAGCTAATTGTGACAGTGATGAGTTGCAAGAACCTATTAACAACATCCATTTAAAGAGGTTTCATACCTGATTGGATGAAAGAGTATATGAAGAAAGAGTATCAGATGAGTGTGTATCCGATGAGTTCAACATCATTCTTTGTACATCAGAAAAGTTCAAAATCCAAAAAAAATAGAAGATTCAAAAAATTCAAAAACAATGGAAAAGCAGAAAAGCATAAAAAGAGGAAAATTGAGCATGAAGAAAGAAAAAATATATAAAAATAAAAAATGGTTGTCTTGGTGAAAACCTAGCAAATAGGCACCTTGATGATACCAAAAAAAAATGAAAAATCAAAGAAAAAAGTTGAAAAAGAGAAAAGTGCCTTGATGAAAACCTAGCAATAGGCGCCTTGGTAGCAGAGAGAGAGAGAGAGAGAGAGAGAGAGAGAGAGAGAGAGAGAGAGATAAACCTCTGTATCATCTTAAAATGGAAGCACTTCCATGTTAAGAATGTTTAGCCCTCCTTAGGGGATTTTTTTTATCACCATCACATTGTCCTTTCATTTCTGCATCCGCTCCTACTTATATGCCTGTTTAGGACCCTGATTGGGCCTCTCTAGGCACCTTCCATCCCAACTCGCATGTTTTCTAGGGGTCCTGACCCCCTGGGTCAAGGTCAACCTTGACCTTGACCTAGGTCAAGGATGACCTCGACCTTGACCTGGGTCCCCCTTTCAAATATGGAAGTCTGTCGACTGTCGAAGGTCATCAAAAATTTATTTCCCGCTTCCGGGTCAGCTGTTTTGGGTTCCAAAGTGGAAAATATTAAATTATATTTAACATAAGTCCTCTTCTAGGGGCATGGGTTTAATTGGAATTTAATTCTCCTATGTCACCCTCTCTAGAATATTGTGCCCTAGTTTCATATAAAAGAAATCTTACTCCTTTCATATTCTCTAACCAAGATTCATCAACTAAGTGAAATATAGCAAGAAGTCACATAAAGCAAGTTTAAGCATCCATTTTTCTACATGTTCTCAATCTTTCAAAGTGTTCAATCATTCAATTTCTCCATTTAAGATCAAGGATTCAAGCTTTCAAGCCTTTGAAGGGATTTGGTTCAAGCATTCAAGATTCATCCTTCAAACCCTAGATCTATCCATCATGGTGGAGTGATCTTCCTTCAAGATCCTTTGTGCATCCTCAAGGATCATTCATTCTCTCTTCAAGGTGGATTCCAATCATACAATCATGGAGGTTTATGGTTTCTAATTGAGTCCAAACTTTCATATCTACATACTTGTTTACATTCAAAATACAATTGCATATCTATTTGAATATCATAGCTTCATTATTAGATTTACTTCTACTACTTGCAAGCATTCTTTATTTCAATTTCAATTCCTAAATCAGGGTTTGACTAAGGCAAACCCCTCCCCCCAACAAACAAACTTATTTTTCTTGCAGGTACAGGTTTAGAACAGCGGATCAGGATAGAGATTCAGATACCCTTTTCAACAAACTTACGGGATCCGAAAATAGAAATTCAGACTGAGAATTTTTAGGTCGATTGTGACCTAGGGAAAAATCAAAAATTTTGGCAAATGGTGACATTGACTTGAGGGTACAAATCAAAACTATCTCAAAATAGAAAAATATTTCTGGGTTTTGTTCCTCTCTGCATCTCTATTCCAAATCCGGTCTCAGATTTTCTAGAAACTCAACACAGGCTCCAAAAAAATAGCATTCTTCATATCTGCAACATTCAAGGTTATTACATTTCTCCTATTCAATTCAATTCAAGTCCTTAATCTTTCTAAAACTATTCTCATATTCTCTTCTATAAAATGGGAATTAGGGTTTCTCTCTTTAATCTGTATCCTTAATAGGTTGATTCATTTATGCATTGATCCTTTCTTTAGGGTTAATCAATTTGGATCTTCTCTTTGAGTAATTTGGGATTCAAATAACAATCCTACCCTCCACACGCTTCACAATCTAAAACATATTATTCATACCATTATTTTATCCTTTACATTTTGGTGAACCCACGATAGACAACTCTTTCTTTTTGGTGTTAGATGCTTTACCTTTTTTTCTTAGAGACTAGATCTTGCATATTAAATTAGTTTTATTTTATGCTCTTTCATTTTAAAATACAAAAAAATCTACATAATCATAAAAATATAAAAACACTTCTCACATTTCATTCACTGTGAAGATCTTTAAGATGTTTTGGGGTATGGCTATTTTTCTCATTATGCTTCTTTTAGCATCTCTCTATATTAATTATGATGCTTATGAAAGTATCATCCATTTCATTATGTCTATTAATCTTCATGTTTAACTTGCTTATGTTATTTTGACATTAACTAATACTAGTCTTCCTATTTTCAAAACTTTCATTAAGGATTTGTGTAGTGGACTTATTACTCTTTTGGATTATGTGAAGAATTGGGTAGATGATACCTCACCTCCTAATCTTCCTACTCCTATCATGCCTAATCTAGCTCCTAATCTTCCTAATCCTCATCCTATCAATCCTAATCCAATTCCAAATATTCCTATTTCTATTTCTCCATCTTCAATCCCTGGTTCTTCCCACATTTATGATGGGGCTCAAGCTAGGATTCATGATAATGATGTTCGAGAATTCTTTCATTTACTTTCACCTCCCTATCCAATCCATGATGATGTTAAAGGTAAAACCAAGGAAACCTCTTCTAATCCTATCATTCCACCATACACAATATTTTCTCATGAGAACCATAATCAATCTCCTCCTATCAAAGCTTTGCAAGATAGGTACACTACCGGATATACTATGGTGGATAAACAAGGCTATAAAGGTTTAGGGATTGGTATTAATGAACAAGGCATTAAAACCCTGATTCATTCATCTCCTAACCACAATATGAATGGTATAGGTTTCCCACCTCCTCCAATTAAGGTAGTGGATCTTAACCATTGTCCTCATCTTCATGTTCTTCTTCCAACACCTTCTTTAGATCACCCTGATACTCCTCAAGATGTGGCTAAGAAAGTGTATTTCCAAATAATGAATTCTAAGAAATAAATCTTCAAACCTATCCCAAAAAATGATCTCTCCAAATATAGATGTCCTTTTCATTATAGTAATAAACATTTAGTTGTTGATTATGTGCATTTTAGTTATATGTTAGAGAAAGAGCTGCTTTGGGAATTATATCTCATTCCCGTGTAGTATTACAATTTATTCATAATTTTGATATAGGGCATTCCCCTCGTTCTTCTATAAGCTAGATCATGTTTTTCCTCTTGCTCTTAACTGGGGGGAAAGAGGTATTTTATTCCAATCTTCTAGGATCTATTTTTCTCTTAGCATATTTTTTTTTTTAGTTTAATTGGTTATTCTTTCTATATTCTATCCCTATAAATATTTATAATCATTCATGATATCTTTTCTACGATATTTGTTTTGTAAAGATATCTCTTTGCTATGAAATCTCTTGATATAAATTGATATATCCCTTTCTTTCATACCTGGGGGCAAGGTATTTTCCTTCTTCCTCTATCTAAGGATCTACTTTCCTTAGCTTAGTGGCATTTGTTTATCATATAACATTATTTCCTTATAAAGATGTATGTTTTTTACTATGGATACCCTCTTATACGGGAGGTGATTGTCCTAGGTCATCACCTCTTATTTATTTTTCAAACTATTCTCTTGATAAATTCTTTCCCTTGCTTTGGTTAGAGTTTGACTCCTTCATTCTGAGATTCCTCTTCATTGCAAAGGGGCTAGATGATTGAATCTTTGGTCCCCCTTTTCTTTAGAAGATGACATTTTATCCTAAGCACTCCTCTATGGTGGGGGTCTTGAGGATCCTTTTTCCATATGTGACATATCCATTTCATGATTATCTATGTTCTTAGAGGTAAAGGTCAATACTCTTTGCTAAGGATATTGTGTATATTGTTGTTAAACTGGATATCTCCTTACCTTGACAAGTAGGTATCCTCTTTCTCTTCCTTATCCTTCCTAGTGGGTAGTCATGATAAGGAGGGGGCATATATAGGGTCTCCCTTATACTATATTTTACATTTACATTTTACAAACATGCTAAATCCTAAAGAGACGCATTTTTATTTTTATTTTTTGCTAAATCCTTGGAAGGTAACGCACATAAGTTTCTAAATCCTGAAGAGATGCGCATTTTAAATTTTACAATATGCTAAATCCTTGGAAGGTAATGCACATAAGTTTCTATATCCAGAAGAGACATGCATTTTACATTTTCCATAGTAATACAAGAATGTGGATCTATGGATATTTTAAAAGTCGTCAAAAGATGCATTACAATTACAAAGCACAATTTATGGGTAAACCTATTGGGCTCTCCCTCCTTGGTGATTCATGGTAAGGTGGGCATCTTACTAGGTGAGGTAATCACTTTTCTCTTTTCTCTCTTTTGCTTTCATGCTAGTAGGATTAGATCATGAAGCTATGTTATCTATAGTGTTGCTCTTGTCCTACTTATGTAATCATGTATGTTTTCTATGATTAATTTCTCTTTACTTTCATATCTTTATGCATGTATGTTGAGTTAGAATCCTTAGTATGGGGGCTCATGTCCTTGACTTAGTGATGTTCTACCTCGTTGCGATCCACCAGAGTCTTTCTTCTAACTTTACCGTGAGTATGTTTGATTTCCATACTCCCACTAAAGTGGGGGCTTAATGTATCATCTTAAAATGGAAGCACTTCCATGTTAAGAATTTTTATCCCTCCTTAGGGGATTTTTTTATCACCATCATGTTGTCCTTTCATTTCTACATCCTCTCCTACTTATCTACCTGTTTAGGACCCTGATTGGGCCTCTCCGAGCACCTTCCATCCCAACTGGCATGTTTTCCAGGGGTCCTGACCCCCTGGGTCAAGGTTGACCTTGACCTTGACCTTGACCTGGGTCCCCCTTTCAAATCTGGAAGTCTGTCAGCTGTCAGAGGTCATCAAAAATTCATTTCCCACTTCCGAGTTAGCTGTTTTGGGTTCCGAAGTGGCAAATCTTAAATTATATTTAACATAGGTCCTCTTCTACGGGCATGAGTTTGATTGGAATTTAATTCTCCTATTTCAGCCTCTCTAGAAGATTGTTCCCTATTTTCATATAAAAGGAAGCTTTCTCCTCTCATTTTCTCTAATCAAGATCCATCAACTAAGTGAAATCTAGCAAGAAGTCACATAAACCAAGTTCAAGCATCCATTTTTCTACATGTTCTCAAGCTTTAAAAGTGTTCAAGCATTCAATTTCTCCATTGAAGATCAAGGATTCAAGCTTTCAATCCTTTGAAGGAATTTGGTTCAAGCATTCAAGATTCATCCTTAAAACCCTAGATCTATCCATCATGGTGGAGTGATCTTCCTTCAAGATCCTTTGTGCATCCTCAAGAATCATTCATTATCTCTTCAAGGTGGATTCCAAGCATACAATCATGGAGGTTTATGGTTTCTAATTGAGTCCAAAATTTCATATCTACATACTTGTTTACATTCAAAATACAATTGCATATCTATTTGAATATCATAGCTTCATTATTAGATTTACTTCTACTACTTGCAAGAATTATTTATTTCAATTATTTATTTCAAGGTTAATTCCTAAAGTAGGGTTTGACTAAGGCAACCCCCTCTCCCCCAACAAACAAACTTATTTTTCTTGTAGGTACAGGTTCGGAACAACGAATCGGGACAAAGATTTGAATACCCTTTTCAACAAACTTACGAGATCCAAAAATAGAAATTCAGTTTGAGACTTTTTAGGTTGATTATGACCTAGGGAACAATTAGAAATTATGGCAAATGGTGACATTGACTTGAGGATACAAATAGGAACTATCTCGGAATAGAAAAAGATTTATGGGTTTTGATCCTCTCTGCGTTTCTATTCCAGATCCGGTCTTATATTTTCCAGAAACTCAACACAGGCTCCAAAAAATAGCATTCTTCAAATCTGCAACATTCAAGGTTAGTACATTTCTCCTATTCAATTCAATTCGAGTCCTTAATATTTCTAAAACTATTCTCATATTCTCTTCTATAAAATGGGAATTAGGGTTTCTCTCTTTAATTTGTATCCTTAATAGGTTGATTCATTTAGGCATTGATCCTTTCTTTAGGGTTAATCAATTTGGATCTTCCCTTTGAGTAATTTGGGATTCAAAGAACAATCCTACCCCCACACACTTCACAGTCTAAAACATATTCTTCATACCATTATTTTATCCTTTACAACCTTAAAAGGTGAAAACCTGGCAAACAAGTACTTTTTGACCCCTTAGGTCTTACCTAGTTGCATTTGTACATATTATATTTTCATCATCCCATTTGTATATCCTCATTGCATTCGTCATTTGTGCATAATTATAATAAAGTCTTCCGGCTGCATTGTCACATCATTTTCACATACTAGTTTTCATTTACCCAAGATTTACACATGGTCTCATTTTTCATTTGGGGGCAAAGCATTGGTTTTGATACAAATGGATTTGATAAGTGCTACTTTTTGGTCACATGATAGAAGAGATTTGCAGAACTTCAGAGGGGAGATATTTTTGAACCTTTGATGGATATCATTTTTGAAACCAAGCATTTGATCTTGCAACTTGATCCTTGAGATTCATGACCTTATTATCAGGATTAAAATTTGACAAACCCTAAATGATCAGAATGTCTAGAATTCTATTAAAAATCTTGATACAATAAAAAATACTTGAATTTTTTTATGATATTCATTGAATTTTAAAGTCATGTCTTTTTAGCTACTCAATGATGTTTTGACTAGACTGGCGATGATGGAGACATGATATTTTCTTGACTTTGTGTGACTATTTTGAGGAAGATCCACCAACTTGTGTGAATTCGTCTAAGGACAAGGTCATCAAAGAACCATTGAGGACTTTCATATAGGAAGGAGGGTTAACCTTTGTTTGTTTATGCAAATGGATACCTTGGATATATCTTCCATATCTTAATACCAAAATCAAATTGCAACACTGAATTTGATGAAATTGGTATTCAAACTCCCATAGTTGATTATTCAACTAGTGAGGGTTGTACTAGTTTCTAAATGGTTACAAAAGTGATGAAAGTAGTATTCATATTATCATGATGTGTTCAGTGATGATTGTACTTTCTCCTATTTCCATAATTCTCAATGATGAAACTATATCTCTATTGTATTTCTTTGCCAAAAAACTAGTGACAGTTAGTTGCATTGCATTTTCATGATAGATTAATTTCATGTTTAAGGGATTTTCCAAGTTCAAGGGGGTTAATAATTTTGGGGTTAATATCATTTATCTTCTTTCAAATCAATTATGTGAGATTCTCTTTTGCATTCATGGCATTACATTAATCATTATTCATTGTCTTTTATATCATAAAAAACAAAGAAAAGATTCATTAAGCATTAATCATTAGCCATTTTGCATCCATTTAAAAAGTGCATTTCATATAAACTGCATACATCAAAATCCAAAAAAATAGTTGCATTCATTTTACCATTGCATTGAATTACCATTGCATTAATCATAAATCAAAAACATATAGAAGTAGTTGCATACTATTTGCATCCATCTATCTATGTTGTATCTAAGACACTGCATACATAGCATATAAAAGTAAATGCATCATATAAATCATATAGACCTGCATATAAAGAACTCTCACATCAACATCATAACAACATCATGGTATCAAAGAGCATCATAAATAAATATCCATTGAAATGTCCATAAATATCTGTATATCATGATACATCAACAAGAAAATGGTACATCATCAAAGTCATGATCAAACATACATCTGGTACATCATGAGGATCACAATCAATCTATGTCAAATCAAGACCCAGTAGGGGCACTTGATCCATCACCTGTACCAGTACCTGATCCATCTCATGTACCTATATCACCTAGCCCATCAGGACCTCTATCTAATTTATTTGTAGTACTAGGTGGAGCCTGACTGGTAGAAGCACCAAGACCCATATGATCCATCCTTCTCATGAATACTTGCATCATAGCACTGAACTGAGCCATCTGAGCTGACATCACCGTAAAACTTGTCTATAGACTCTATATATCCTGCTCTACTCTACTTGGTGATGTTGGTTGTAGTAGAACTAAAGGAGTCAAAGTAACCTATGGTTGTATAGGTACCTGTGACACCTGCGATTCCAGAGCTTGTGATCCTGCATCCTGTCTAGCCTAATCTATATGTGCCTACCTGGCATCTCTCTACTTGTGCTGACCCCATACTATAGTTGGTATAGGGTGAATTTGTTTCTTTTTGGGAGCATAACCACCACCTATAGATCTGACATGTCCACCCCACATCCAAGGTCCCACCTATCCTCTGCCTCAAGCTCTCAGAGCTCTCGATACTCTAGGAGCCCTTTGTACTTTCTATGCTCTCAAACCTCAACCTCCACCTCCTACATCCATCATTAGACGTCTCATCCACATCACGGATCAGCTCCACTAGATCTGTAAATATCATAAACCTATGTCTGTCAAACCACTCCATATACTCAACAGACATACCAACATCAACAACATACTCTAGCATGTCCCATCTAATGAATTCCAATCAATCAATCTCTATACAATAAAAATCATAATCAACCTAAGGTCCCCACATAGAATTCTCCACCTATACCCGAGCATACAATGCCATACCCTACAGCATATCCTGAACTCTTCCAAACTGTCATAATACTCTGCCAAAGAAAAATCTCTCAATCACTAGAGGTGATCATCCAATCATCCATCGAGGGGAGAAAATATATGGAAGCTCGTCATCGTCCTCTCTCCATCCCTCGCAACCCAAGTATGGTCTCCAAATGACCTGATCAATGTCATCAATCATCCTGCACCAGTAATCTACCTTTCCCAACTGAGGTTGGACAATCATGCCATCATAGAGGAATGTTTAAGGCCATCCATGACCCCACACTCAAGCTGCAATCGGTCTAGTAATTGGGATGTGCTCCCAGGTCCATAACTGTAATAGCATAGCTCCCATAGATAATGTTGCACTCTCTCGATAAACTACATCGTTCAAATCATGATACAACTGAGCAAGAACACATGAATCCCAATAAAATCTCCAGGGATTCTCAAGTAAGTCCTCTAGTATCCAACCCCATCTAACTACAAATCTGCGACCTCGTCGATAAGGGAGAAGTAATCCATTGATCATTGCACCTAGAACTGTAGGCAAAGTTGGAAATAACGTGAACTACACCCATGTAATAGAATCATCTTTGATCGTAGGATCTACAAAGACCCATCTACATGCACTTCCATCATACACCTGATCATAATAAACTTTGTATCCTCGTGTCGGGATGCGTAGCAACCTGTACATGTCCTCTAGTGTAATTGTCATCTCTCTAAGTGGCAAGTGAAAGGTATTATGGTCAGAGTGCCAACACTCTGCCATAGCTGTCAATAGTCCCCAATTCAGATGGAACTGAGGTATATCGAGAAGGAAAAATGAACCGTACTGCTCAATCACATGAGTCTATGGTCTGGTCAAATATCGGGCTAAGTCAAGCAACCAAGATGGTAGGCTCCGCATATATAACTTACAAAACTGTGCCTGTTTTGCAAACAAGTGAATCATACTAGCATCATCATATCAGTGGATCATTTCAAGTCAATCGAAAATAATCAAATCAATCTTTTTCTCTTTTTGAGCGCATCAACCTATTGTTCCTAACTCTAGATCATGAGAAGGGATCAATATATCAGTTTTCCTACCAATTTGTTATCTATCCAATTAGATTAACATATCAAACATCCATTTATGTGATCATTCTAACATCCTAAACACTTTGATTCATTACTATACACACCTATCTATCTTGGGAATCAGTTTGTTAGTCGAGATGTTCAATCACAATCAACTCTTTTAAAATCGGGCATTCATCATCTTTCTTGAAGGCGTCAATTCACAAAGTGTATGTGTGATTTCATGCAAAGTAGTATTTTATCCATTATACACTTGATTTAACCTATCATACATTGTACTTCTCTTTGTACGCATTGTTTTACCTAGTAAGCGACATTTCAATCATCTTACGTGACATTTGACAAGGTGTTTTGGCCTAGGGTTTTGCACGTGGTTTTTTATCTATCCTACGCATGGTTTGACCTATCTTGTATGTGGTGTTTAACTATGCATAAACATCATTTCAACACGCGGATGTGGCATTTTACACTCCTAGGCATGATTTAACATATCATACGCATCATTTTGCTTTAAAATGACCTACTTTAACCTAGTGCGCATGATAAAAAATATTAAATGTAGTCAATCAAAGCAATAAATGCACTAAGAGGTTTGAAATCACTTACCAGAGGTCCAAAGTCTGCAGGTATCTGATATCTACACCCTCGCTCAAACCAATGCTCTCGAATAGGGACCATCATCATCAGATATCTCACTAGGATCAGAGTAAAATATCAACAGTAAAAAGTGAAAATGAATAGTAAAAATGGATTTTTCAACCTATTTGTACTATTTGACCTCATTTTGAAGAGGATTTCACCCAGTTTGACCTAATCTACATTTTCTTTGCACTGGGGCATTTTTTTGACAGGATCATCATCATTATTTTTTAGAAATGAAAACATATTTGATCTATTCTTCATCATTTTTACCATCTTTTGCTTCTGAACATCAATTTTGTTTTCATTTCTGAGGGGGCATCATCATGTGATCAAATCAAGATTTTGCATTGTATTTTCCATCAAACATCAATCAAAATTTGGGGTATTGAAATTTCAAACTATCATCAGTGGGTAATTTTATGCCTTTCAATCAGGGTCTGTTCAAATCAGTTTTGCATCAGGGCATTGCATCAATCTTCGCATCAGAGTTTCAAATCAGGTTTCGCATCTCAAATTGGGTTATCATCGAGTCAGGTTTTGTATCAATTGAATCAATCAATTAGTAATCAGGACATCAAATTTTCTTTAAATCAATGCGCTTTGCATATCAATTCAAAGAGGGGCATTTATAGACACATAAATTTGGTTAGGTGTTTCTTAATTAATCAAAACTGCATTTTTCATCAAAATTGCATCAAATCTCATCAAATGCTCTAAATCAATTTAAATGAACTTAATCACAACAAATGGACATTTATTAAATCAAATTGGGACAAATCAAATTTAATCAAAGGATCAATAACAAATGACATTAATTAATTAATTATAAGCCTAAAGGGATTAATCAAACTATATAATTGATTTTAATCAATTAATTATATAGTTTAAATCAAAAATCAAATCCAACCTATTCCCCTACATGGCTAATTTAATTAATTGATTGAATTAATTAAATCCTATTATCTTTCAACAAGAATTTGAGGAACCAATGAGAATTTAGAAGACAAAGCGCATAGATCACTCCAAACTTTGCAATCTCAACCACTCATTTAATATTTGCAATTTCCTCCACTCATCTTGTCCCAACCTTTGAGACAATCATTTAAATTGACCCCTCATTTGAATCCATTTGAAAGCTTATCACTCAACCAAGGTTAAACCATGATCAATTAACTCTAACCCCTACCCATGGGAAATCTTATAAATAGAGAGCATTTTGCAAGAATAACATATCATAAACATTCAAATGCATAAAATCTACACTATAGGAATTTTTAGAGAGATTAAATCATTTGTGAGAGAAATATAAAGCATTTTGTGAGAACATTTGAGCATTTGAGTGAATCATTTTTGATCATTTGAGAGAATTATGAACTAGGTAGGCATATCAACTATCATTTTCTCATTCTAGGACTATCACTAGTAGAGATTTAAGCTGAGATATTTCTATTAGCATGCTTAGATAGAGATCCATGGGATACTTAATTATTTCCTTTTAATTCTTAGCTTAATTTGTTCATATTTCTCCATAGAATTGATTGAAATAAACTAATCTCATGAAGGTGTAAAAATCGCACACACAAAACCATTACCCTAATCTTTTATTCTTAGTGCATGCACTAATTTCTCAACACATGCACTGAATATTGCATACACTCCTATTCCCCCACACATGCATCTTTTTAGGTGCACGTATCATTTCCCTATTTTTTTGCCTGTACATATGATCCTTTGTGTGCATCTGTCGATCTCAAGGGAAAAATGTTGATTGAAGGATCGATTCCTCCATATTGAGGCCTATTAATTACCCCCATAAATGTAAAAAGTGACAAAATACAAGTTAGGAAGGACCCCTTACAAGCGACCCTCACCTTGATGATTTATAGAACTAGTACATGTTCTCCCCAGGACATTCGTGCCTTACGATATTCACCATATTTGCTTCTCCTTTGTACTAGAAAGCTCTAAATTTTATAAAATTAAGAGAAAAAGTGGCCCCTATTAGGCCCATGATAATCTTTTTATAGCCTATTTTCCTCCCCAATCCCGCCTTCTATTGGCCATGATCGCTTCAACCTTATTTATTCAACCATTTTTACCATTCTCAACTTACTCCCTCCATTTGTTCACCATAATAATTCATTATTCACTATCTTCTTACCCTAATTTTCTTCTAATTTTTTGAGAACTTTCCTTGAAATCTCATTTTTTAGGATTATATTTTGAGAGGGCATAACTATTTCTTAATTAATACTTGAGTAAAATACAATACCTCAAAAAATTAACTCTACCAAAAAAGACATCCAATTCGTGTCCTTTGTGCCTCCTCCTCCTCATATGATCCTCTTGGAATGGTCAATTGTATCAACCCATTATTCAATAATTGTGATGCATATCTTGGGGTCATCCCAACATCCTCCAGATATTCTAGGTAGGATCCCACAATAATGGCACCACATTGATCCCACTAAGTCTCACCTACAATGGGTCCATAGATGTTCTCCATGGTCCAATATCTCTAGTAACATGTGCATGCACAAAATCTCTCCCCACCATATCCTATTGTACCTCAAATTAATGATGTACATTGTGTGAAAGAACTAATAAAAAATGTGTATAGTTTTCCTTATAAACTTGTACTATACTTGTGTATACGGAAGATATTCCATGTCCTCCTCTCAAACCTCATATAAATTCCAATGCTCGCATGCAAACTCCATCTCATTCATGAACCTCCACCAGTATCCTAGAAGTCCTACACTGGTGTAGTGTATGAGTCTTCCATATTGGCATATATGAGGTTCATTATTTTCTCTCCTCTGACACCATTGGTCTACACACTAATATGTATTTGAATGCCCATATATGTAATGATGTAACTCTACATTAGAGGTTGTGATAACCCTGGTACACACATATGTATGTCTATATGCAGCTAGATCCCAATGTAGTACCGTGAAGCATAGATTTTTCCCTCCTCAAAAGCCCTATCCCATCTAATAGAAAACTCATGCCCTCCTAGATGTAGACATAACCTCCCACTAATTAGACATGCTTGGTATAAGGCTAAGATCAACAACCTCCTTTACATAGCTTCATATAGACTCATTAGGCTCCCATGAATTGGCAATTGATGTCTTGGGAATACTCACTACATGTAGTAGTATGCTAAATCTAAGCTATAATCACTCAGAGCCCCTCAGATTGACACATATAAGATCCTACATATGTAATCTAAGGTAATGATAGCCTCTCTTGATGTAGATGGAAGTTGTTGTTGCTTTTCCATCATTCCACCAATGTAGTCATCATCACATAATGAGATATAATGTGCGTCCATTAATCCACCCACTCCAACCCAACTACCACTTAGAGTTTTAAATCTATATTAGAGGGATCTAATCTTATCCACGACATCATTGGGCAGTGTGTTGGAATTAAAAAGAACTGAGAGGAGGGGGGTGAATCAGTTTTCTGCAATCTTTAACTTTATTAATCTGATCATTCAACAACTTAACACATAATCAAAAGAAAGATGCAAGATCATAACACAAACAACCACAACACCATAAAACAAAAAAAAAATTAAGTGGAAACCTGGTTAAGGGAAAAACCATGGTGGGGATGAACCCACAAGATGAAAATACTCTGCAAAAGTATTACAATGGGGGATGCACATGCATTCAAGCACACTGCCAAGAGATCACTGCTCAAAAGAGAAAGACCTACTACTTATAAAACATTTACAATGTCACAATAGTGTTTGAACTAATGAAAACATCTTCTGATGTCAAATTATAGTTCCACTTAAGTACATCATATAGATTTCATACACTTCATCACATACTGCTTTGTTACATTGATCTGTTATGATTTGAAACACAAATCTCTATCCTGTGCATGTGAAATTTCATATAATTGATCATAAACACTTTATACCACACCAAAATGATCAAATAAATTGATTATATATACCCACAACAAGGAATTAGATCGGTTGCATGTCAGCTCAAGAACACTTGGAAAAATATTCAAACATGTACAAGCTGTTAGAAAATCCAGATACAAATACAAACGTGAACTAAAATAATTGATAAAATGTTACCACATATGTCGACCAAACTTCCTAGATCACAAAAACAATCCCCAAAACTGCTCCATTTGATCCGCATAAGGATCAACTACACAAGTCATTAGTTTTGCACTGTCAAACCAAAAATTGATACTTAGAAGCTTATAATTTGCACACCAATTATCAATGGACATCAAAACTCTAGAATAAGGTAGTCCATACATTTATCAACCTTCTCTTAGATCCAAAACATAAAATATTAACCTCAAAATAAGCATTGGCCAAAATATTGAATACTTCCATATGCTTTGTCACTGCTTTCCAAACTAGAACAAGTCTTCAATTTCACTCTCAGTATGATCAAATAGTGAAATGTGGATGGGTACACAAACTTAGGTATCCATCAATGACAATACCAAAGAACATGTACGGTGTCTATTGCCAACAATCTCCCCCTTTGGCATTGATGGGAACACTTAATGAAAAATGACTAAGTGTCGAAACCAGTACCACATATGTATGCACCACAAAACTCAAAAATTCAATACTCCATACTCCCCCTGAGATGAATGTTACATTTTTCATTTCCTTATACTCCCCTTTGACATCAATGGAAAAGGCAAGGATCCGCATACAAAAATGTATACAAATATCTTATAAACAGATGCATATGTACAAACATACTCCACTAACTTACATGAACTTAAATATAACTGCAAAAATGTTCTTCAATAACTTTAAATCATTGTCCCAACCTTGCTTGAGATGCTCCAAAACTGAAATGTGAGCATTAGTGGATATGGGATCTTTGGATTCCTTTAAATTATTGAACATTGTTTCCAACTTGGGAGCAATGAGATTCCTAAGTTCACCAACTCTGCTGACAATCCTATCCCTTTCATGCATCAAAATCTTAATTTTGTCAAGAAAAAATATGACTTGACCTTCTTGACTAGGTGTAGACATAGTTAAAGGATCAAAGGATTGAGAGATATATGCTATCTATTTCTCATTCTCCTTTATCTTCTTCCCAAAACCCTAAAAAAATTTGGAAAATGATAAAAAAGATTTATATTCATTTTCATCTTCAAATAAGGTATTTTGAATACTCTTTACACAACTATCCAATAGTATCCTATCATTTCCTTCAACTTATTGAATTTATTTGAATCAAATTCATCCCTGACCTTTATCTTAGCTAACTTATCAAAAGACTAAAAGTGATTACTTATAGAGTTTATAAGGCTTTTCAACTGACCCAAGAGAGAATCAGATGTGTTTTTAACAAATGTACGCATTATCTTCTCCAAAAAACCAGATGCAAGACCTCGTAGCTCATTGTCCTCCATGTGGGATCTCAAAATCTCTTATCTTTCCTTGGATTGTGCAATTTATGCAAACTTCAATTTATCAATTAGAAATAGAGTGGCCAAATTAATAGGCCCTTGAATAAATTCAGGAGCATCCAATTCGAGGCTATCCTTCTCTAGAAACTCCTTCACTTCCCCTGAAATGTCTCTTTCCTCAATTTTTATCTTAGGTTCCTTCACCTAAGTTACCTTCTCTGCTTCTTCTTCACATTTATTAATCACTTCTTTTGTTATACCTTCTGGAATAGTAGAGACATTGACTTCAACTGGTTCAACTTCCCAAATAGATGTATCATCACCACCTTGGAATTCTTCTATAACAACATGAAATTGGTTTTATTCTAGGATTGACTTCAAAGTGTTCTTTATCTATCTCACAACTAAATCTGTCTACCCAATCATTATCTTATTTACTCTTTATTTTCTCCTAAATTATTTCTTAGCCTTTAACATTTGTTTCATTTCTTCCACTGATATAACAAGACAGACTGATCAACACTTTTTCTTTCAATCTTTCATCCTCAGCCTTAGCATTTACTCTTCTCATTTCAAGAATATCATATAAACTTTTTAGAATCTCAGACATAATCTCAACAAGAACCCCATTGAATGTATTAAAGTATTTGATAGCGGCTTCCTCAATTAATCTATTTCTAGCATCATCAACCTTATAAAATAATTTATAAAGTGGTTTCAAATTACCATCCATAGTTAAGGATTTCTCAATATCATTAACTGACATACCAAGATTTTATGAATCAAACTTCATTTTCTTAGTTACTTTTACTTCTTTGGATGACTTAGCCTTAGAGACTCTTCAAGCTTTAGTGCCCGTTGACTTTATTTCCTTCACTGCTTCATATTATCCAATTTATACATCATCCTCAATAACAACATACTCTCTTGTGCTCTTGGATTCCTTATTCTTTCCTTCACCTTGTGGTTTATTAGTACTAAATGGCTTATGAACATTGGAGGAGGGTTCAAAGCTTCTTGTTTGTCCTAACCTGGAGGAAGATGCATCCAAACTAGTTGCTTTAACTCTTACTGGCTTCACCTTTGCATCATGCATCATGTCAATCCCTCTTGAAGCTTTAGTGCCCTTTGACTTTATTTTCTTCACTGCTTCATATTATCCAATTTATACATCATCCTCAATAACAACATACTCTCTTGTGCTCTTGGATTCCTTATTATTTCCTTCACCTTGTGGTTTCTCAGTACTAAATGGCTTATGAACATTAGAGGAGGGTGCAAAGCTTCTTGTTTGTCCTGACCTGGAGGAAGATGCATCCAAACTAGTTGCTTTAACTCTTACTGGCTTCACCTTTGCATCATGCATTATTTTCTTCCTTGATTCCCAAACTGCTTCAACCGAAACACCAATACTCTATGTCAATCCCTCAACATGTTTTCTGACTTTCCTACTATTTATGGTCTTTTTAATTCAGTGTATACCTTTAGGTATTTTTCTTCATAAGTGTCAAATCTCTCTTCTGAAGTGTCAATGGGTTTACTCAATATATGTTGAGAAAATACATCAAGTATTTGTGCATCAACTTCATACCTCATAGGCATGATCCATACTATCCTAGGTTCCACAAATTCCATCAAATACTGATCAATCTCAACCATAAAATAGATTTTGTCCTTGTATTTTTCAACCATTAATTTAGGAATTATTTCCCTTACATGCCTCTCACTTTGAAAATTCTTAAAGTAACCCCAAAGAGTTATTCTTTGGGCCTTATTGTCACTGATAGAGTATAAGAGTTCTCTAATTTGTACATCTACATGTTTATCATTTGTCCATTGAACTTTCCCAACTCTTGGGGCCTCATTCATGAAATAAAAGAATAGACACAAGACCTGAGTGTCATACTTGAATATATTATTCTTATCCTTCTTTATCTTGGTCAGATTCTCCATCAACGGGCTCCGTATTAACTCACATAAGTCATATTTTGTATTTTCCCTCACCATATGATAAGCAACATATATGGTCATACCAAAGACTGAATTCTCATGGTTGGAGCAATAGATCTTGTAACCAATAACCATTGAAGAAATATTTACATAGGGATTAATTATATCATTATATCATTTCCCTCTTATGAAACTTGATCCAGTTGCATCTGTAATGAGTTGATTCTTCACTGAATTTAGCATAGGCAAATCATCGGATGAGCAAAAACATGTCATAGCCCTAATGGCTTCCTTGGAAATCTTGAACAACTTTCTTAACCATATAAATTCAACATGAATTTGACTTAGAACATACCAGACCCATTCATTTTCCTCAAACAACAGGAACTTGACAACCTAAATAAAGTTATTTTCCTCTAACACCTAAAATTCCTTCTTAAGCCCATAATCTTCTCTTAATAGCTTTTCTAATTATAATTTCAACATCTGTGAAGACTCTAACTCCTCAAGATTTGCATGAATATAAGCCCTAACATCTTCAACATGAAGAACATCATGCAGAATATTTGAAAAAGCACTTAACGAATCTTCTTCTACTAATTTAAAGGGGCGCCTCTTGAATTTAGGATGAATTGTTTTAGTGATATCAACAGCCATAGGAGTATCCATTTCAGAGATTTCAAATTCACAAGCTTCACAAAAAATACCTTTTTTTCTAAATCAGGGTTTCACGAAAATCGCCTCCACACCTTCGATCTCTTGGAAATTTTCTTGCAGAGCTCACTCTTTCACTTTTCTCTCAGAATGCAAAGTGACAAATGAGAATGTAAAGTTACCTTTTTATCATTCACACACCCAAATTTTTTATGTAATAAATGTGCTTTCCCTAAACCTTTTCGTTACCCTATTCTCAGAATATTTCACAATATTTCCTCTATGGATTATCAATATCACTCAACCTCTTGAGGAAATCCTTCCAAATTATCTACAATAGCCCAATACAACTTCTTACCCTGCCAGGTTCAGGCATTGACTGCTATCAGGGGGTTATAAAATATTCTGGAAAACATCCTCCTAGGCAAAAGGCCTTAAATTGATTAGTGAAGGAATTTACAACACCAGATTCAGGTGCATACCCATTTCCTACATCATTCTTGTAATACCCACCCCATAGTTTGCTTTTCAGTTTCGGTTGCCAAACTCTTTTAGGCCTTAGATCCAGATCAGGAGGAAAACCAATAAATGGGGTTAAATTGCATGCTAAGGAGATAAAATAATATTAATATTAATTGCATATTAAATTCTCTACGAAAATCAATTGTATATTTTAGAAAAAATCTATATTATTTCCCCTTCTAGAATTTGTTATTTTCTTCTAAAAAATAAATAAAAATTTCAAATATATATATATATATATATAGTAAAAAATATCTATTACCTTCTTTATTATTTTTACTCTTTAATATATATATATATAGCATATTGCTGGAAAAATATAGTCTGGCTTTTATTATTTTCACCAGTAAAAATAAGTTATTTTAAAAAAAAATTAAATTTAAAATATATATAATAATAATATATGAGTGGGTAGCGGGGGCCACCACACCCCCAACCACCCGTAGTACCGCGTCCTACGCGGAACCGACTGTTGTTAAATTAGTTTTTATTTTTATTTAAAAATATATATATATTACCTTCTTTATTATTTTTAAATTAGTTTATATATATATATATATATATATATATTTATTTATTTATTTAATATTAAGTTTTTAAATTAGATTTTAAATTTTAATATTAAAGTTTTAAACTAGATTTTTATTTTTTATATTTAATTAATATTTATTAAATAATGAATATTAGTATTTAATAATTAATATTAATATTTATTAAGTTTATATTATTAATAAATATCGATGTTGTGTTTTAATCTTTATTAATTAATGATAGTTTTAGTTAATCAATCGAACTTTAGTTAATGAGTGTTTTTGTTCAAAATATATGAATTCATGACTTCATTGTCTATTTCTTAAAACTCGTTGTGATGATAGTTTTGTCTATTTGGGGTATTAAGTTGACCTTAGGAAGCTGTACCAGAGGCTTGGGAGTTGGTTTTCTATGTTGATTTTGGTGTTCTCAGTGCATGTTATGTGATGTTTTTATGGTCTTGATCGTCTTCTACCCAACCTTTGTTAAGACTTGAGCTCATGTTTATATGAACACTTTGAGAGTATGTTTATGGTGTTTATGCTTATACTAGTGTGTTCTTGTTGTACTAAGGAATTGATTTAAGGGTCATTATTATCATTTTGATGTTAATTGGTTTATGAGCCTAGGTATGTTAACTAAGTGTATAGAGGGGAAGTGGCTTAAAATGGGGGCCAGGGCCCAAAGTGGCTACTAGGGTAACTCATTTGCAAGTAATTTAACAAGTGACAATATGATACATTAATAGGGTTTTAAAATGAATTAAGAAGATATTTTGTGTTCTCACCAGTGCCTTGAGTGCTAGTACATGCTAGGATGGGAGTGAGAGAAGATGCTTGATTGAGGTCTCGCATAGTTAGGATCCTTGTCTGTTTGAAATGATTACTGAGCCACATAGAGTCACTTGGGGGCTAGGGTCTAGCAAGAATACTAGGGTAAATCAAGATTGGACTTACGTGATGACACTTCCCTATATGCATCTTAGGTTTCCTACACGTGTCGGGTGCCTCTGGTAATGTGTATAATCTTTATTGTTATAGAGATCTTATAAGAACTCCTTATGCATACCTTTTTGAGGTCATAATTATCTTGTTGTATAACTGTGTGTGTGGGCCTTATGTTATCTCCTTAGCATGGTGGGAGTGTACCTTTGGTTCCACAAGGTTGGTTGGTAGTGATTCTTTTACCATTTGAGATCCAACATTCTTGTTCATGCTTGGATGATCCTCGTTGCAGTATTATCTTCTCGTTCTTCTGGAGACTTGTTCTTTATCACGATGATGTATATTGGTACCTTATATGTATATTGGTTGACATTCATTTAGAGGATGTGTTGTATTGTTATTCATTTTTGCATACCCTACAACTTGTGCATTGGATATTGATTAATTATGTATGCCTTGGGTATCAGTTGTATTTGTGGTCTTGTTATATGAGATGTATAATATGATTTCAGTTGAGGTATCTTTTGTGTTAGTCTCTTTATAGTTGTTCTCCATAGATTAGATTTCTTAAAGTAACTCTACATCATGGAACCCTCGAGATTTGTAATCTATGTTTGAGTTGTATTTATGTGTATGTTATGTAATTCATTTTTTTGCTTCCACATTTTTATTCATTTTGTTTGTAAACTTTAAAATATATATATATATATATATATATATTGTAAACTTAGTTTCATGTTTAGGTTAAATTATCCAGGGTTCCCTTGTGGGGCATTACAATTCTCACTCTTCTTTACCTATGTCTTTCTCATCTTCTTCCTGATCTCATCCGCGGTTACTTTTCCTTTTTATTTATCAGCTTTCTGTACATTTATGTTCTTGTCTGTCGGACCCTTCCTATCCATATTCTTGCTTCTACAAAATCTTGTAATGTGACCCGATTTTTTATAATTGTAGCACATAATATTTGTTGTGTAAACCTATAATTTATTTGATTTCCTCTTAATATGCGTTGATTAGCAATGTGCCCAAATCTATTGCATGCAAAACAACTAACATTCCCTCTACTGGTAGAGTTATTCATCACACTTTTGCATTCACTTGATTAATGACCATACTTATTACATTTGAAACATTGACCCGAACAATGTGAGTCATTCATTCTATTTCTACATTGAATAACTTTATGACCAAATTCATTCACACAAAGAAATTTTCATTGAAAGATGGATACATTTGAGCATCAAGTTGTCTTATTGGGGACCTTTTAGGTTTTCCATTTTGATTTTTTGACTTAGGGTTGTAATGACTAGATCTGGAGCTTTCATCTTTCTCAAATCCAAGACCTTGATTGTAATTAAGCTTCTTCTATCTTTCAATTAGCACATCAATATTATCTAAGATGATCATGAACTTATCCATGTACTCATTTGTAATCACAAGTTCATACCTAAGAATGTTCATTTTCTTTTCAAGTTCTTCCTCATTGTGTGTGGATTCTTCCAGGTCAATATGTAGTTGCCCAATCTCACAATTAAGTCTGTGGCATTTATCAAATTTCTCCATCAAGTTCTAATTAAGGTTCTCTTCATTCTTCTTCCTTTCCTCAATTTTCTTGGTTAGCCCCATCAACATAGATTACATCTCATGTTTTAGGACTACATTATCTTTTGCAAGCTTCTCACATTCTTCTATTTTCTCCTTCAAGGCTTGATTCAAATGACCATCATTTATGCTTTCTTTCTATTAAATTTGTTCAGAGAGTTCCTTTCTCTTTTTAATGGATTTGTTTACCATCCCTTTCAATGTGTGAATGAAATTCTCAACATCCTTAAGATTCTTTCACAATTCTTGGACTTTAGCTTCAGACTGATCAAGGTCATAAAGTATAGCTAGGAGTTGTTATTGAATACCATCAAAATTCATTGAACCACCTATTTGAATCTTCCTCAAGTTTTTAAGCTTCCTTCGAGGAACTAGGATTTGATACCAATTGTTGGAATTAAAGAACACTAAGAGGGGGGTGAATCAATGTTTTGCAATCTTTAACTTTATTAATCTAATCATTCAACCACTTAACACATATAATCAAAAGAAAGATGTAATATCATAACACAAACAACATAATCAACAACATAACATAAATATTGTGTACGTGGAAAACCAATTAAAGGAAAACCATGATGGGATGAACCCACAAGATTAAAATGCTCTATATAAGTATTACACTGGGTAATGCAAATTCATTTAGGCACACTGCCTAGAGCTCAGTGCTCAAAAGAGAAAGGATTAGTGCCTATAAAACATTTAAAATGTCACAAAAATATTTGAAATAAATAAAAACATCTTCTAATGCCAAAATATTGTTCCTCTCAAGTACATTATACATATTTCATACACTTCATCACATACTGCTTTGTTAAACTGACCCGCTCTGATTCAGACCATAGATTTCTATCCTGTGCATGTGCAACTGTGCACAATTGATCATCCACACTTTCCTACCACACCAAAATGATCAAATGCATTGATCATATATGTCCACAAAAATGAATTAGATAGGTTGCATGTTAGCTCAAGAACACTTAGAAAAATATTCAAACATGTACAAGTTGTCGGCAAAATCCAAATACAAATAAAAACACGAACCAAAATAATTTATTACATGTTACCACATATGTCAACCAAACTTCCGGGATCACAAAAATAATCACCAAAACTACACCATCAAATTTGCATAAGGATCAACCACACAAGTCGACTATTTTGCACTGTCAAACCAAAACCTGATACTCAGAAGCTTCTAACTTGCACACCAATTATCAACGAATGTTAAAACTTTGAAATAAGGTAATCTAGACATCTATCGACCTTCCCTTAGATATGAAACATAAAATATTAACCTAGAAATAAGCATCGACTAAAATACTGAATACTTCCATATGCTCTATCACAACTTGCCAAACCAGAACAAGTCTTCAGTCTAAGTCTCGGTATGATCAAATAGTGCAATGTGGATGGGTAAAATGAATTAGGTTGTCATCAATGACAATACCAAATAACCTGTGCAATGTCTCTTTCCATCACAGTGTTCCTTGGGCTGTATCCAATCTATATTGCATAACATTTAAACCTAATTCATCACCTTAATCTTTTATTCTTTGTGCATGCACTAATTTCTCAACCAATGCACTAAATATTTCATGCACCCCTATTCCCTGACACATGAAACCCTTTGGTTAAATGTATTATTTCCCTTTTTTTTTTCCTACACATGTGATCATTTGGATGCATGCATCGATCCCCAAGAACAAATGTTGATTGAAAGATCGATGCCTCAATCTTAAGGCATATTAATTACCCTCATAAATGTAGAAATTGACAAAATAAAAGTTGGGAAGGATTCCTTACAAGTGACCATCGCCCTGGTGATTTCTATAACCAAAATATGTGCTCCCCACAATGTTCATGCCTCAGAATATTCACCATCTTTGCTTCTCCTTTGCACTAGAAAGCTCTAAATTTTCTAAACTTAAGAGAAAAAGATCCCTATTATGCTCCACATAATATATTTATAGCCTATTTTTCCTCCTTAATCACCCCTTATATTGGTCATGATCCCTCCAACCTTATTTCTTCAACCATTTGCACCATTCTCAACCTTTTTCCTCCATTTATTTACCATAATAATCCATTCTTCACTATCTTCTTACCTATTTTTCTATTTTTTGAGAACTTTCCCTGAAATCTCATTTTTAAGGACAACCTTTTGAGAGGGTATAATGATTCCTTATTTAATAATCGAGGAAAATACTATACCTAAAAAAATCAATTCTGCCAACAAAGACATCCAACCAATGTCCTTTGTGGTAGTCTCTTTGTATTTGTATGAGCTTCTAATAAATCTATCAAGGACTATTGTAGTCCATGTATTGATAGTAATCATTTAGCTACATCTCTTTCCTTCCTCAATTAAGTAGCCTTTTCTCAGGATTCATCTCTCTCTACTCTCAATGTTACTCCCTAACCACCCACATCTCCCTCCTCCATCTCCTTTACATGTTATCCCTGTAGGGATACTACTTTGACCCTCTCCTCATTCTTGGCTCTCCATCTTTTATCCCTCTCTTGATGAAGAAAATTCAGTCAAGCTCATGTCACCTGACCCTATTTATTTCTATGTCTAGGTTCCACTAAGTCTCACCTACAATGGATTCATAGGTTCTCTCCATAATCTAATCTCTCAAGTAACATGTGAATGCACAAACTCTCTCCCTGCCATATCTTGTTGTACCCCAAATTAATGATGTACGTTATGTGGGAGAGATACTAAAATATGTGTATAGTTTTCCTTATAAACCTATACTATATTTGTTTGGAAGATAATCCCTATCCTCCTCTCAAACCTCATACAACCTCCAATTCTGGCATGAAAAATCTATCATCTCATTCATGACCCTCCACTAGTATCCCAGAAGTCCTACATTAGTGATGTGTATGAGTCTTCCATATTGGCATATACGGGGCTCATCAGTTTCTCTCTCCTCTATTACCATTGGTCTACACACTAATATGTGTTTAAACATGCATATATGTAATAATGTAACTCTACATCAGAGTTTCTAATAACCTTGGTACACACATATGCATGTCTCTATACATCTGGATCATAATGTAGTACCATGAAGCATAGATTGTGCCCTCCTCAAAAACCCTAGCCCATCAAATAGAAAACCCATTCCTCCTATATCTTTACATAACCTCACACTAATCATCCATGCTTGGTATAAGGGTAATATCGACAACTTCCTTTGTATAGTTGCATATAGACTCATCAGGCTCTAATGAATTGGCAATTGATGTCCTTGGAATACCCGCTGCATGTAGTAGTGTGCTAAATCTAGGTTATAGTCAGCTAGAAACCTTCATGCCAACACATATGAGATCCTCCATATATCATCTAAGGTAATGCTATCCTCTCTCAACATAGATGGAAGTTGTTGTTTATTTTCTATCGCTCCACCAATGCAGCCATCATCACACAATGATATATATGTGCAATCGGTAATCCACCCACTTCAACCCAACTACCACTTGGAGCTATCAATCTATATTAGAGGGCTCTACTCTCAACCACATCATCATTGGGTGGTGTTTCTTATACTGTATCCAATCTATCCTACATAACATTTAAACCTAATTCATTAACCTAATATTTTATTCTTGGTGCATGCACCAATTTCTTAACCCATGAACTAAATAGTGCATGTACCCCTATTTCCCCATGCATCCAACTTTTTGGGTGCA
This sequence comes from Thuja plicata, assembly GCA_018584345.1. Classification (NCBI taxonomy): domain Eukaryota; kingdom Viridiplantae; phylum Streptophyta; class Pinopsida; order Cupressales; family Cupressaceae; genus Thuja; species Thuja plicata. Next base: position 2,738,313 of record MU227088.1, on the reverse strand, counting down.
TGTATTATTTCCTTATTTTTTTTCCTACACCATTGATCCTTTGGGTGTGTTCATTGATCCCCAAGAGCAAATATTGATCAAAGGATCGATGCCTCCCTCTTGAGGCCTGCTAATTACCATCATAAATGTAAAAACTGATAAAATACAAGTTGGGAAGGACCCCTTACAGGTGACCCTCACCTTGGAAATTTCTAGAACTACCAGATTTCCTCCTCATAATTCTCATGTCTTAGGATATTCAACATATTTCCTTCTCCTTTTCACTAGAAAGCTCTAAAGTTTCTAAACTTAAGAGTGGATTTTTTACATTACAACAATATTCAATCAAAATAGGATTTTGTTCCATAGGGGGAGAATTGATTTTTTGCACTAAAAAAATATTGAATCAAATTAGGATTTTTTTCATAGGGGGAGAATGGATATGAGGAAAATCTAGAGATCATAGATAATAGATCAGTATCAACCAATCTACAAATATGTTGTTTAGAGGTGACAAGATAGGCAGGGGAAGAAAATACCATAAACTTGAGTCAAGGAAGACAAGGCCAAAGAAAGGGGTATTGTCAACGTACTTTATTTTTTGAAAATGACCAAGGGAGAAAATTCCTCCCATGGGTTCCAATGAGGATGATCACATGGAATTTTAGGGGCCTATCAACACCTGACAAGAGTCACCTAAACAAGCGCTAGATGGAGAAAATGTTGGTTGATGTAATTTATTATAGGAGATAAAGTTGAGTCAAGAAAATAGAAGCAATTTTGTGAAGTTTTGTCATAAATGGAAACTAGGGAAATTTAAAGACTCAAATGGTGCTTTGGGTGGGCTTCATATTCTTTGTAGTCCAAACACTATAGACATCAAAAAGGTTGAATCAAAACAACATTGTATGGTCTTACAGGATAGGTGCTAAGAAAAAAACACCAAGTATATGGTGGAAAGTGGCCTGATCAACATTGCTTATAAGTTGTCATTTATGGAAATACTACTCATTGGCATATTCACTTGGATTACAATCTAGTTTTAGATACTTAGTTTTGTAAAAATGATTGAGTTTCAGATGCAGTTAGCAGAGTACAGTCACACGGTTTTGATCAGTGAGCACCGTATGCATCGAACTAAGGTATGCGAGCTTAGAGAAGTATACTATGGGATATTGCAGACCTTCAGTTAAGTTCACTTGGATTTTTCAATTTACTAGACCGAGTTACAACATGTTGAAGATAAGTGAAGACAATACAACAACGTTTTGTGATGTTCTTGTGAGCCGACTGGAAGAACTTTTTGAGATCGAGTATATAAGTAGAGTTGTTTTATGATGCAAAGATATTGATGGGATGTGTAGATGCATTGTGATGTCAATATCAGATAGAAGTTTATGCAAGCTATAACTGGGACTACTTAAGCATGACAAATGCTTATATTGTTCATTTTGATAAATCATTGTAAAAGAACAATATTGCTTTGTAAGAGCAGTGTGCTCATTGTATACCCCTAACATGGTTACTACCCTTTAACATGGATATGTACTAAATGTAATATTCAACTCCTAACATGGACACAATACTCTTAGTGTATTATTTGTGGGTATCATCCCCACTGGGGTTTTCCCTTGGTCGGGGTTTCCTCGTGAACAAATCATGGTGTTATGATTTATTTACTTTATGTGCATGTTCTATTTATTTCAATAATTGTATGGTTGAGTTTGAATTGGTTAAATAAGTTTATAAAGTGTTGTAACACTTATTCACCCCCCTCTCAGTATTACTTAATCCTAACAATTGGTATTAGAACTTGTGGCCCTTGGAGAGAAATCCTAACAACTTAAGGGAGATCCAGATGGATTCAAGTTTGGAAGAGAACTTTGAAGCAGCACTTGAAGACCTTGATAAGGATAAAGCTGAAAATGGTGATTTGAAATTCAAATTGAGAAGAATAGAAGGTTTCATCAAGAAACTTAAGGAACAACTTGAACTTTCTAGGAACCAAAGGCAAGACCTTATGGAAAAGATAAAAGAGGAATCTGATAATGATTCATCTGATTAGATCAAGCAGCTTGAACAGGAAAGAGAAGCATTTAAGTGAGAACTTGAAACTACTTCTATTCAGACGGCTAAAGAAATTCAACAAGAGAGAGATGGAAAAACCAAAATTGAAGAGATCTTAAAGAATGCAAATGTTTAGATGGGAAAGATGCAGGTTGAACTTGATGACTACAAAATCAAGTATCATCAATTGGAGCAATACAACCAAATCATTAAAGGAGAACTTGTTGAGGCTAAGAATCACATTGAAAAAATTCATGCAAGTAGTGAAAAGATTGATGAATAGAGGGAAATATAGAAGCCTAAAGGTGACATGATAGGAGTTGGATTTGATAAAGCTAAATGTTCTAAATCTCAAGAAATGAAATCTGAAGAAAAGATAGATGTAGAAAGACCTACTAAAGAAGAACCTAGAGAGAATATTACACCTTTCAGAGGTAGATGTTTTAGATGCAACAAAGTTGGTCACATGAAGAGGGATTACAGAGGTAAAGCTCATTATAATCCCCTTTCTGGTTATTACTTTAATTGCTATGAATATAGACATAAGAAGACAGAATATACAAATCCTAATCAATCCCACACTAAACAAGACTACATTAGAGAGGAAACAAAAACTAAGATTACATTTTACAAATTCAACAACTTTGGACACATCACAAGGAACTGTAGGTTATAGGTTAATCAGAATATATCATCTCCTACATATTATAAATGTAACAATCAAGGACATATAGAAATTTTTTGTAGGTATAATAGAGCTACAAGTAACAAAAGACTACCACCTATTTTTATAAAGAAAAATGTTGGTGATGTTGGAAAAAGTATGGAAGAATACATGAAAGAGTTTGACAATCAATTTGTGAAAGAAAGTGGTAGAGTTTGGAAAGTGAAGGAGCAGAGTGAGCCTAAGGTTTAGGGAGATTCAGTAGATACTACTGAACCCTCTCCTGATATTGTTACATCAACCTAAATGGCCAAGCATGGCCTTAGGGGGAGCTTTGGATAAATATAACAGAAATATATCCATCCCCTGTTTATGTGGAATATGCTTTTGCAAGCTTGTGGAGAGTATATATGATTGATTTGGAATGCCTATCTGAGATCACAAAGTTATGGACATTGTGTATTATGATCGCTAGATTGATGGTCGACTGGATCATTGTAGACTTGTGAGTTCATTGGGAAATGTGTTGATTCTTACATGCAGAAGTATAAGTTTATTCACTTGAACATATCTGATCACTATTTGAGCAGAGTTGAAGGAGACTTTAGGAACAAGCAAAGAAGCTAGGCATTTTTGTGATTGTTGAGTGTGCATACCCTGGTTCAGAAAGAAAAAAAGTATTTTGATCACTTGCAAGATTTTTATTACAATGGATACTTCATTAATTTTTTATGTTAGTGAACAACCATTGATTTTTGATGTTAGTGGACAACTGAGATATAAATTTAAGAAACGTTCTTTCATGTCTACTAAAGACGATCCCAAAGACAAGTTTTTACAAACACCATATGACATGCTTCATGTGGAAGACATTAGGGCATACATTCATTGCAAATATGAATCACTGGGAGACTTTGAGATCTTCAAGGAGATGGACATAATCAAGGAATATGAGAAATGGAAGGATGAGTTCACTCATTTAAAAAACCTAAGCATTGTGCGAATGGAAAAACTATGAGTTTGATGAAGAAGAGTGGATCAAGACTGTTTTGAACATAGTTTGTGATAGGTCTCTATGGATTGGTGAGTAGCTTGTTAAGATCATTAGTGATTTGATGCTTGATGTTACAAGATTGGACAATTCTGGCATTATCCTTGTTGCAAAGAAGAACATGAAGAAATAGGTGGAAACCCTTACACACTCTAGATGGGATAAGAGAGAAATGACCATAGATGACATATTTCAGCAATATGTGAGGTTGATATCTATGATTTTGGGGTATAAGCTTCATTATAGCAACTGACCTAATTCAGTTTCTTTGGGAGTCATAATACTGAAGGATAACAGAAATGGTAAACTTGATGCTATTGGAGAAGAAGGCATATTTCTTAGATATTCTACTAAGAGTAAGGCATACAAATATTTGAATTCTAACACTAACAAAATTGTAGAAAGTGCAAATGTTAGAATTGATGAATATGCAGAAAGAAATGAAGTTGAAAGCATGATTGAGCCTGAAAGTTACAAATCATTCACCTATCCTAAAGAGGAGGATTCTAATGAAACTGAAAATGAAGTTGTCGAGCAACAGTCTGCACCTGCCGAGACACAAAACAAAATTGTCGGGCAATAGGAGGTGACTGTCGAGCTATTTGATGGAGATGTCAAGTCATAGTTTCACCCTGAACTAAACTTGAATGATCAAACTGAAGCTGAAAAAGAGCCTACTTTGGCAAAGTATGTAAGAAGGCACCATAAAATTTGATCAAATCATAGGAGAAAAGGATTATGCAGTTATGAAAAGAGGAAAATTAAGAGAAGACACATGTTTGCTATGTGATTTTGAGCCTAAGACAGTAAAAGATGCTTTGGACAATGAAGACTAGATTCAAGCCATGGATGAAGAGATAGACCAGATTGAAAAGAATAAGACATGGACACTATTACCGAGACCTGACAACAAAAATGTAATTGGTACAAAGTGGGTATTCAGAAACAAGTTGAATGAACATGGAGAGGTGGCAAGGAATAAAGCAAGACTGGTATGCAAAGGTTATGCACAAGAGGAAGGAATTGACTATGGAGAGACATTCGCCCCAATTGCAAGATTGGAGGGTGTGAGAACTCTACTTGCATATGCAACCTAAAAATGATTTAAAGTATATCAAATGGATGTGAAATCAACATTTCTAAATGGGATATTAGAAGAGGAAGTATATATTGAACATGATGATGGATTTGTTGACCCAAGTAAGAGAAACATGGTTTGCAGAATGCACAAGGCATTATAGGGACTGAAACAAGCACCTAGAGCATGGTATGAAAGATTGCACAATTATCTGATGAAGATTGGATTTGCAAGAACAAATGACAACAACAATCTGTATTTGAAAACAGAGCAAGGTAAAGGAATTTTAT
>MU227088.1:2648315-2700481 GCA_018584345.1 Thuja plicata | reverse complement strand
CATAGCATTTAGTATATCGTGTTTAGGAGCATTTGTTGTTTTCTAACATATCTTGGAGTATTTTGAGCATTTTTAAGCTAGATTTGAGCATTGTTTATCATTCATTTCTCATTCTAGGATTGTCCTTAAGAGAGATTAAGCCTGAGATCTCTCTTAACAAAGCTTAGATAGAGAACCATGAGATGATATGGATTTTTAGCTTCAATTCTTAGATTAAATTGTATTTTCTTTCCATAGAATTGTTTCTATTAGTCCTAATTTCATGAAGGTGTTAATCTTACACACACAAGAACAAAATGGATTCACCCCTAGTCGCGAAATCTTAGACAACATAATCTTGGTGGAAAAAAACTATCCATTCCAACAAGATAGACAAATTGAGTGGGATGATCATCAAACTTGATGTATGTAAGGAATACAATAATGTTAATTGGGAGTTCTTGTTACAAGTTATGAGTAGATTTGGCTTTGAAAAGGATTGGATTAATGTGATATGAGGATGTATATAAACCCCGAGATACTCGATCCTGGTTTTTTTGAAGCTAACAATGGACTTAGACAAGGCAATCAACTATCCCCTTTCCTCTTTGTGCTAATGACATAAGTCTTGAGAAAGATGATTAGGTGGAAGAGAGAGTAGAGGATATGGAAAGGCATAGTAATATATGGTGATTTGGATTGATTCACCCACACTTAAATTGTTAATGATACCATAGTATTTGGAGAAGCCGTTGTTCGAGAGGCCAAAACAATTAAAGAATCTATGGATGACTATGAGGCCGCCTCAAGTCAAAGAATGAACAAAGAAAAATCTAAAACATTTTTTATAAACACTAGCGAAAGTGTTCAAAAGTGTATCACAAATATTTTAAGTTATAAGATATTTGAGTTCTCATCCAATTATTTGGGAGCACTCCTTTTTTCAAGAAGACAAAAATCATCCTATTGGGAGAAAATTGTAAACAAATGTCAAATGAATGCCACTGCTTGGAAAAACAAGTAGCCTTTTCAAGTTGAGAGAATTTTAATGATAAATATGGCTCTATCGGTGGTGCCAATATACATGATGTCTTGTTTCAAGCCTCCTACAAAGTTCATTGCATCAATTGAAAGCCTTCTAAAAAAGTTATTATAAGATAGTGCAAAGGAAGGTGATGGAGCGAGACTTTGGGAGATGAAATAATAGAACTTAGCTTTGGGGTAAAGCTAGTTTTGAAGATATATAGGCAACATAACAAAACATGGATTAGGATTATGAAGAAAAAATACCTTGAATCCGATGAATCAAATATAATTTTAACATTGGTGGATTTAGGTGGAGGCTCAAAAGTCTAGAAATTTATCTGGAAAACTAGGAAATAATCACAAAATATTTGACTTAGGAAATCAACAATGGAAGGAAGGATCTGTTCGAGAGAGATTATTGGAATGGTGAAGAGGTTATTGCCAATTTGATAAACAATGATGAATGGATTCACTCAATTGAGGAAAGGTGTGGAGCTTATGTTTCAAACCATATTATCACTAAGGAATCCTCTACTGGTGTGAAAAAATGGAGACATATTGAGGATCTTGCCCCCCAAAGAGAGTAGAGATATCCTCTCTCAGATTTTAAAAGTAGGCAAATCATAATCGGTACAAAAAAGATAGAATCATTTGTTGTGCTTCAAAATACAATAAGAAAAAGATTAATTTGGGGTATGTTGTTCAAAGGAGATACCTCCATCATTCGTGGTGGCCAACCAAACTATGCTAGCATAAGAGCATGGTTCCCAGGGCCAAGTCCTTTCTCTAGGTCACTATCCACTGACATATATTGACTAATGACTATCTAAAAACCATTGGAATCGAGGGGCCTAACATATGCCCACTCTACAGGAATGAAGAAGAAAATGCAAACCATATTTTGTTTGCTTTCCCTTTTGTGTTAGACTGTTAGGAATCACTCATAAGCTCGATTGGATGGTTCACGAATCAAATAAGAACCTAAATGAATTATCAAAAAGATAGACGCTCTTTGGTAGGAGATCAATTTAGGGGGACATATGGTAAACATGCCCTTTGATGGTAGCATGGAAACTATGGAAGGAGTGAAACTACACAACTTTTAACAATTAGGTGTGCACTATTGAAGGCATAACAGACAGGACTAAAAATGCAATATGTGAAATGGTAAATACTAAGCTTAGGATGAAGAAAAATTATTGCATTTCCAAATGGGGAAAGCAGATTCAAGAAACATGGCCTCGGCTGGGAAATGCCCTTATCAACATCACATGCAAACCAAATCGAGTCCACGTGGTTTGGAAAATCTATTAATGGGGAGGTGCAAATTAAATTTTGATGGGGCTATCAAAGGCAACCTAGGCGAGGCAAGATGCAGATGTATCATTAGGGATGAGAATGTGGATTATGTGATGTTAGCCCAAGGCTATACTGGAGTCACAAAAAATAATATGGTAAAATTTATTGTGATGGACAAAGGTCTTCAATTATGCTTGGAGAGGGGGATAGTTAACATTGACATTAAAGGTGACTCTAAACTTGTTATCAACACTATTTTAAAAGAGGAAAAAATAACTAGAAACTCAAAAGGTGGATCCGCCAAATTAACAAATCTCTAACAAAAATCTCAAATTTCACAATCACACATGTCTACAGTGAAGCTAATAGGGCTGCAATTTTTTTTTCAAATTATAGAATCAATGAGAAGATGAAGGAAATGACTATTGAGGCTCCAAACAATCCCCTTGCATCAAGGGAGATAAATAATGAAGAATAGGAAGATTCTCATGGATTTCCCTTTGTTGGAGTTAGATGAATTTGTAGTAAAGTTATTTGTGCGAAACTAAAGGGCTCACCACTCTTGGAACTGAATGTACTATGTTTCTTCTGATTAATAAAGGGATCTACGTCCTATGGTATAAAATTACCAATCTAAGGGGATTGTACCCTAGTGTTGATATCATTTGTTTTTCACATTTTTTTATCGTAAAATACAAGTATCCGTGAATGGGAAAATTTTGAAAGAATCCTAGAGGCCTACCTACTATCACTACCATCTCTATTACCAATCAAAGATATGCATTTGTTCAATACTAACATACCCCAATTGAATTCAATATATTTTCTATCCATATACTATGTCCCCTTGGTTTGTGATTCCAACCTCCCCTTTCTTTTCCCGGGAGTGTAAAGTCATTAGAAATGTGCCATTACATGATTTGCCCTTCTTATCTCGTTCAACAAGGGTCCAATCATTTGCATTATATTTACACGAATATACACAATATGCCTTTTGGTTGTTCTCCATCAAACTTATAACAATAGAATTTCCATCATTGGAAGCCTGAACGTATTGTATTTCTCTTATCATGACTTTAACACCATTTGAGACTATAGGATTTGGGTATGAAGGTATTAACCCAAGATCTAGAGGCCCAATGGAAAGCACAATAAAAGGATAAAATCAATATGACAGGAATAAACTATATTCTCACCAATAATGTAATAGAATCAAGTGAATTAACTAAATTCACTTCATTGAATCAATTGGAATTAGATTACAAGGGAGACCCCTTGGTTAAATAGAGCAAGGTGCAAACATATGAAGGCATGTGTCTTAATATTATGAAATGACACATAAAGTAATAACTTATCACCTACTTAAGGTGGAAAAATGAAAGTGTCACATGTCCACTAAAGGTGGGAAAGTGATAACATCATCTAAAGTGGGAATATTTCTATGTGGTCCCTAAGTAAACTTATGTACCATGTGTGTTTAGAACCTAGGAGAATGACTTACTAGGTGGAATGATTCAACAAACCAACACCCCCTTAAGTGCAAGTTGGGGAGAATGCATGCACAATGCAAGATGGGTCCCGACAACTATGCCATGCCAGGTACCCATGTACAAATGCAATGAAATCTCTCATGAATATAAAAAAGGAGAAAATTCCAATGGGAAAAAATCCCTCCCTAAAGGATAGATGAAAAAAACAAAATGCTCTTGATGAATGATAGAGACAAAAGTCCATAAGAGGAAAAAGCCCCCCATAAAAGAGATAATGGAATCCCCCCTCAATGTAGAATCTCTTGCAAAGATGGTCCAATGGTCTCAAACAACATTCCCCCCCTTAGGAAGAAATATAGCCAATGTTGCACTAAGAATATCAAAGTGCAACAAAAGTAGGTATCATGGTCGATGAAGAACTAATGATGAATCTATCACTGCAATATGATATAGATTAGGCATGGAGACACCTACATTATCATTGAATGGATAATCAAACTCCATACATTCTTGACTAGAGACATGTATCGAGTCTCACAAGATAATTCCTAACCTACTAAATACAAGAGGATTACATCCAATGAATCCCCAATGACAAAGTATATGGAAGACATGTCACCTTATTTTAGTGCATCTACAATATGTCTCATACAAGAGATTACAACGTGATATGACAATGATGCAAATCTATTAACATTAAGATGACGCCACCAAATAATTGCCCTGTAGAAAATTGTCGGTGATTCCCTTTGATTGGAATGATGCAAGGAAAAAGACAACAACTACCCCCCTCTAGTTGCCAGTTGGAGGATGATGCATTACATGTATGATAGGTGGATAAATAATATATTACTAAAATACTTTATTAAATAATAAACATTTTCTTTCTTTCAAGTCTGCATAATTATGATGCCCGAATTGTCATTGCACCTCCAAACTTCAAGGCAACGTCTATGCAACACCAAAAATGCCCCATTTATTGTAATTATAAATTAATTAAAATAAAAGAATAATCAATTAAAATATAAAATATAATGGGTATAACATTTTTTAATCAATAAATAATTATATTAAATGAAGCATTTTGGGCGTTGCATAGACAATGGTAAACTTCAAATGCATATAGATTTGGCATTCATTTTTTGATTTGGACAAAATAATGGTTGACCTTAAGATTTGTGGTCCTCTTGAATCTGGTTGGTGACCTCATATTTGCACCAACAAACTTTAATTTTGACACACAATATAGCACCACAAAGAGGATCCCCCAAAAATTGATAAAAAAATCTCTCAAAAAGACTAAAGCAATGACACACAAATAGCTTTGACACCATATAAGATTTGGCTATGAAGGTAGCCACCCAAGATCATAGGCCTAATTAAAGAGCAATAACAAGATAGAATCAATATGGCAAGAATAAACTGCATTCTCACTAAGAATACAATATAATCAAATTAATTAATTGAATTCACATCATTGAATCAATTGGAACTAGATTACAAATGGGACCCCTTAGTTAATTAGACGAAGGTGCAAACATAGAAAGGCATAAGAATATAAAAAGCATCTTAATTGTATGGCATGATATGTAGAGTGATAACTTATCATCTACATAAGGTGGAAAAGTGATTGTGTCACATGTCCACTAAAGGTGGAAAGGTCCTAACATCATCTAAAGTGGGAATATTCCTATGTGATCCCTAAGTAAACTTAAGTAACATATGTGTTTAGAACCTAAGAGAATGACTTACTAGATACAACAATTAAACACACTAATATCGGCCTTAATTTTCTTTTGAGGACTTTGGTTGGGAGAACATACCAACTTTGAAGCCACTACAAAGGATTTGTTGATTGGCCCAGGCTTTCTTGACATCAAAGTCTCAAACTTAGAAAAATTTTGTGCAAGAGGAAAATATGTTGATGGTTGGGTTTAACCCCTTTCCACTAAGTAGCCTATTTTCTACAGTTGCCAAGTACTATTGAGGGAGGAGAAGGTTTGATCAATCCTTTGCTCCGTGTCTTGTAGCATAAAAATGTCTACACCTAAAAGACACACCTTCACAATCTAGCATTTGGTTCCAAAACTTGGGGCCAAATTTGATTCTAACCTCAGTAAAAATGGATAGGTAAGATCCAATTCCTTCAGAATCAATGTTTATGTAAAGGAGGAACAAAGAGTAAATATAGAATGATCTTTTAAAAATCTCGATCAAGAAATAAACTTACCAATAGAGTTAGATTTGGCATATGCAAGCATGTAAATACCCATAAAAAAATAAAGGAAGATTTGGTAGTCGCACCCAAACCAAAGAAGTTGAGAAGGTATCAATTGTTAGAGTAATAATTATGCAACCTAGATTTTATTAATTGTTAGAGTAATAATTATGTAATCTAGGTTGCATAATTATAATTAATAAAAGAATTATTTGTTAGAGTAATAAAGTGATTTGGTTTCGCTAGTTTAGCCGGGCTTCGCCATTTTTGGCTGAGGTTTCTTCCGGTTCATTTGGTTTTTGACCTACTAGTGGTTTTTTGCTCATTACTTGAGCAAATGGATGCATTTTTTGCCAACTGAGATATCGACGGAAAGCTAGTTCTAAGGCCATTCTGATTTTTCTAGTTTGGTTATCTAATTTTGTTATCTTGCAGGGTTTTTTTCCAGTCAAAGTCAGGGTTCCATTTTGCGCTCAGGTCACTATATCTTTCTCCTTCGGACTCCTTTTTTTTGACTTCTGCATGGTGTCAAAAAGCTGCTTCTATTCTCCTTTCTTCTTCTATGGGTCTCACTCCCAGAATTTGCTCCATGTATCTTTTATTCAGTTTTTTGCTTTATAGCATTCTGGTGGATATCTTGGATGTTTTAGGTCCTGGGATCGTTTCCTTTCCTGAATATTATATACATCTTTTTCTGTAGCATTTCTTGCAAACGTACTGAGATAAAGTACCATTTGATGCATGTTTGGGATCCTGCACATTTTGTGCCTGATTGTACTTGCACTATATTATAAAGTTCCATGGGGGTGTGATGTTTGCCTTATTTTCTATCTATCTTTGTCAAGTGAGTGTTCCTTCCACGACATTAGCCTCATTATGTGTATCAAGCGAGTGTTCTTTCCATGACACCATCCTTTATATGTGTTTGTACATTCTTCATCATGCAGTGTTTCTTGGCAGTCTGTTTCAGTGTACTTGTCATGCCTCTCCCTGCTCAACATTATGGGGGGTATCTCATGTTGGTTCTAATGCTTCCTTGGTTCGATTGATCAGCTCTTCAAGCTTTTTTTACAACCTTCTCTACCTGATCATGTTCTATTATAGTGGAGGTTCCAACAGTTATTTTTCGAGAGTGTTTGCAGCTTCATGCTTCATAGGTGTTCTACATGTTCTTTCTATGTTCCTATTTTCTGGGACATTCTCTAGTTTGGAGGCTTCTTCAATCCTTCACTAGGCTTCATCTATTTTTGGAGAGGGGTTTTTCCCATTGGGTTTTCTCCATTTTCTCCTCTTTACAAAGATTTTTGTTCTTGGGTACTGATCTGGCCTTGTTGTCGGGACCCATTTTCCTGTTTTCAGTAGCTGTTTCTAGGTTTTTAGCTTCTCCCTAAGTTTATCTTAAGGGGGGGTGTTAGAGTAATAAATTGATTCCACTTATTAATTAAATCATATTGATTTAATTATTAAGTCACTTATTATCTCTATTTCACTTAAGCTAAACTTTAGGCATATAATAATTAATTCTTTTATTAATTATTATTATGCAACCTAGATTTTTCCCCCGTAGGGTTTTGATCACCTTCATATGATTTAATTAATAAGTTAAAATCTGCGTACCAAGACAATAAGAATAAACTTAAATGTAATGATTTTTAACAAGGATGCAAAGCATCAAAGATCCTGCCTAAGTTAAATGTAATTTGTTGAAAGCTATTGGGTAAGAAATTGTAGCAATTGAAGTTTTAGTTGTGGAGACAAATACTTTCAAGATTAGTATATGTTAGAACATGGCATTAATAACATATTGTCTTTCAATAAGATTACAAGTCAATGAAGCATGTACAAAAATATGTTATATATACAATCCTAATATTGAATTGACAAAACATTATAGCAGGAGTGAATAAATATAGAGTATCATGTAGTACATAGTATTGTCGACATAGTGAGTCAGTTTGGATTTGATATCATGGATGTAAAATATGCACGTGCACTTATTATTTGATTGAAACTCTCTATTGTACAACCAACATAACTTGTAACTTGATGTAACATAGCAAGTAATAGTTTTATAATGACAGGTATTCATGATTATTATTTTTTTTGTGTTTTTGAGAACCTGGAAATTCGGTATCATGGATGTTGTTAGTGAATAGTAAATGTGTTGAAGGCAATATTGAATAGAAATTTATGAATGAGAAAAACATTTACAAGTTTTTATGTTTACCTTTTGGTGGGAGCCATTTTTCAATCATCAATTATGGTGGCATGCGTGATGGCATTGTTATGGTTGAGCGTGAATCGACGTTTGATGGAGAAATCACGAAGGATAAAGATGAACCTTGATTTTTCATGGGTGTAGTCTTCAAATGTAGTATCTTTCAAGCTTGGTAGCAGTTGTTTAGTAATGGACTTGTCAATTGAGCACTACATTGTTTGTTTGTTCTCAATTGTGAGCACACTTTTCAAGTGAAGTGAGTAGACATATGTGACTTCTTGATTGCATCTATTGCAGTGAGCTGTTTGGTCTTCTAGAATTCCATAGTTTTCAAATTTGTAGTTGTACCTTGTACAAAATGTATGAAATGTATTTAAGAATGCATTTTCTACTTTGAGAATATCATCAACCTGCAACATATGTTTCAATTTTAATGTTATTTATCTCAGCATTGATTACCAATTGGAGTGCTAAATAATCTAGATTTGGCTACCTCAACTGTTGTTTGCAATAATTCATTTAACATTTTTACTATTCTCCTAACTTTCAATGTGAAAATGAATGTATAAATGCCTGTGCAGAATGTATTTTCCATGTCATTCCTTCGTACAATATTCCTGAACAAGATTACAGGTATTTCTCCCCTTTGTAGCCTGTCTGCTAATGCTATGGATTGTTCTTGAAATGAAGAATGAATTTGGAGCTATCCATTGACATCAAAGGGAGTTTTATGCTAGTCAAAACTAAATGTAGAAGAATAATGTAGTCATTACACATCAAGTACATGAGGAGTGATCATTCTAGAATGTTTTTACCTGTGCTTTGTTTGCATCGTTGTTTCCATCTTTTATGTCAACTGTATATTGGGAACATGTTTGTCTTCTTGCAACCACTAGTGCACCTATTGTGCCAATAACATAGTTACTTGTGCTCATGAGTAATTTTTTGATTGTGATGATTGGTATGAATTAGTATTCATGACAAAGTCACAGTATTACTTGAATTGTGCTTGAATCTTTTAATATTAGGATGCAATCACAGTCTCCACGGACGTAGTCTATTTTGGATGCAATTCAAAATCCTAACATTGAAATAGTTGTTCCTGGGACTATTTTGTCTTTATACTCTTATACAAGATTCCCTATGACATTTAATGTTATTGTCATTTCTGCTCTGGAATTTGTCAAGTCTGCACGTAACACTTCACGTGTTTTGCTTTCCCTGTCCAATGTTGTTGTGTAGACAACAAGGACATCTCCTTCAAAAGTGTTGCCTACTTTTCGTGCATTTAAGTCCTTAATGGATATGGAGGTGGGACTGCCTAGTTTTAACCTGCAGAAAATATGATAGTATTATTTTAATATTTGAAAATATGGATATAATTTATATCTTAAATGAAAGAATATATATGTTTATGTTTTGACTGATCCATTCTATATTGACTAAAATCATATAAGGATTAGTAAAATTTAGAAAAACAAGTCACATTTATTACCTTTTTGTTGTCTGATCTTGCTTCATATGTGTTCCTTTTCTAGCTTTTTTGCTTCCTTTCATTATTTTCCTGCACAAAAATTGTAGAGTGTTGCAGTATGCATTATTACATTATAGTTATCATTTTGGATGGGAAAATTCACAATGTGTGAAATGTATGTGCACCATTGTAGTTTTTGAGGTTATTATATTTGTATTTCTTTGTATATGTGTTAGCAATCTAGAGTGAAGTTTGTGTTCTGTGTGGGATGGAACTTTATGAATGTAGCAAGGTGGTCAGTCCAATATGCCTCTACTTTGTAAATACAACATATATTTGTAATTTTATTGGTCCATATGTGATAAACTGATGGGTTGTATATATTGAATTCCTCATGTGTGATGAAATTCATGTTGTAGTCTTGCATATTTCTTTTTCAAGCATCTCTTTCCTTCTATTTTTTGTTGACATGTCAATATTGAAATCACTTGAAATGTATAGAGTGCTCTTTGAATTCACATATGTGGATATTTATTGAATAATGGTACAGTATTCTAGAATGGGATCATTAGGTTTTTCATAAACATTACAAATGTTTAGCTCATTGCTTTCACTAAAAGTTGTAATTGTGATAGCTTCAATATTTGTTGTTTTATGTTGTTTGGTTTTTGAGACGATAAGCCTTTTTTGGTCAGAGTCATTATACCGTACACATTGTGAGCACTGAAGTTGTTGAAGTGTTGAAATATAATATGTGTTTCAGGGGGGTGCATGTGTACCTCTTGCAAACACAAGATGTCAGATGCCATTATATCGTAGTCACAAATAATGTCATTTATGTGAGCCTTTAAGCTGTAGGTATTTAGTGTACATAAGAGCATGGATGATGTGTTATGAGAACATGTATTTCCATTCTCAAAGTGCCATTTTGAATTTGATTCGAGGCGACACATTTCAAGGTGTATTTTTTTCTTTAATTTTAAATTTTTATTGTCGTTAGAGGTTTTAGCAAAAAAAATGAGTCCATCGATTTAGTTTGTGAGAGTGTTGTGTATGTTAATCCATGTTGTCTTATGCATGTCAGATCAAAATATATAGCCTGCATTGTGAGTCCTTGGGATCAAAGAATAGTTCTTGCACATGCTATTTGTATTGGAAATTGTTTTCTAATAGTTTTTTTTTTTTTGTGAACACTTTTTGGATAGGTCGGCTTATGCGAAGTATGGGTACCCAATCATTGTCAATTTGGTTTGTATAGCATTGTACTAGTGTTTTTCTGTTGTTGTTATCTAATTGTTGTGTTGCTAAATTTGATCCAAATTATATCAAAATCATTGTATTTTGTATATGCTTTAAATATTCCATTTGTTCCATTCATTAGGCCATCTTTTGTGTTGTAGTTGCCTACATATATTTCTACAAGAATGTTTGCCTTTAGTTGTTTTTGAAGTGGAAGAGAAATTGTGTGGCTATGAAGTTGTATTGAATTATAATTTATCTTGTTTATCAACTTCATTTAGGACTATCATTTCACTAGAAACCATTGATAGCGTTTTATTGTTGTGAGCATCAACATCATTTCTTCTATAGAAAAGGAAAGGTAGTGTTGGGTCCAATGGTGGTGTCTGTAAGCATTTCTGATTGAGGTATTTTATGTCTTCATTTGTTTGTACACCTATGCATATTTTGTTGAGAACTAAAATAAATTTCTCATCCTTTTGTCTCATTGTGTTCATCATCAAATAACACTTCACATTGTCTTTCCATAAATTATAGGGCATGAATTCAGACATAGTTACTTTATTTTCAAATACGACAGTATCATGTTGGTTGTGCTTGATATAAGTCACCATAAAAAATTATGTCTAGGTTTCCAAAGTACGCAGTAGGAATTTGCATTATATCACGTAATCGTATGTCAATGTAATGTAGGAATGATGCACCGACTAATGATATTTTATCTATGAGAAGTATACGTAATTGATCATAATGCTTTGACATTGAATCTAGTATTTCACTGTTAAGTGGAAGGAACTTTGAGGTGTTAAAATGCATGTGAAATGATGAATGCATTGTTATTCCACCTATATTGTATGCAACTTTTCCTATGCAATCAATTATTAGGCCCTTTGATTTGTTGGGATCATTGTCAATGGACTTGTTGTATATGTGTAATAGGGCTTGGTATATAGATCTTGCTGTGAATGTCTTCCCAGTACCAGCTCCAACTGTCGAGATGAAATGTAATGGGTTCTTATTATTTTTTATTTTTTTCATTACAACATCTTTAACAATTGCTTGTTGTTCACTATTCAACATTTTCCTTAATTTGTAGTAATCATTGTTGTCCATGATCTGTGGATGTTGGCTAATTTTGAATGTATTATAAGTTGTGTTACTTTGTCTATTGTGTTCTTTGTCTTCGATATCTTTTTGTATGTCATATTCTTCATTTTGTTTATGTTTTTTGGACATGAAGGAATGATTATTTGTGTTATCATGTTCAGAGTTTAAATCATCAACGGCTTTGTCAATGTCACCCCATGCACAATTTATGTTATGATTAAACTTTGCACGATTCATATTGAGTGTTTATTCATGGTGCAAATATGCTTCTTCCCATGATGTGAAACAATGTTTCAGTGTACTCATTTATTGTAAATGGTACATAGAGTACCAATTGCTCTCTGCAATAATTTTCTAAGTTGATATGTTTGTTGAAATTGATAAATCATATTATACTTGGTGTTGATTTTGGTATGACTTTTTCACCTTTTCTGGTATATTTAGAAACATATTCTACAAGGCATATGCTTGTATTACTTGGAGGGAGTCTTAAATAATAGTCCACCAAAGATTTGGAAAGCACATTTTCTGTGTCATCACGTTCTTTGCTCAATTGTTTTACAAGTTTTAGTATAAATGTATGATCATTATCGACTCTTGTATCTATGAAGATGCATTTTATTGAGCTATGATTTAGTGGAAGTGATAAAACAATGTGAGCTACTTGTTGGGATGACATTTGTTGTAAGTTGAGTGGAGCATTTCCCAATTTAGTTATCATCCTTATTGAATCAATATTGTATTTTTGGTGGTCATTGCATATTATTTTAAATGAATATGTCATTGATTTGTCTACTTTTTTCATGTAGGAGCTACAATACATTGTTGCAACATATGCATTAAGTATAAATTGTGCATCGGTATTGGCTTTCCACAGTTGTGGGATTTGCTTTGTAAAGCTATTGTTCCAAATTTGTGATGGATTCCTTCGTAGGAGGAGTGTAGGTCTATGTACAGTTGACCTTAAAGTTGTAATATATTCATCTTCAGGCATTTAAATTTCATCTAAGAACATTTGAAAAGAGAATGAGATATCGTAGTTTGCTATTTGTAGTTTGGAGAAGATATTGGTTGCCTTTGAAATTATTGCTTCACTCTTCTCTCACAGTGGTTCAAGTATTGTTGCCTTTTGGAGGGGTGGGAAAGGGAAATTATATTTGTAAGCTATCTTTCTTGATCTTCTACATTGCTTTGTATGGTGGTTCTTGTGAATTGCATTAAGATCAGGTTGTAAATGGTCGGTGCTACAAGTAAGGTACTTGTTGACAAAGTTTATGATATATGTATTGTTGTCTTTCCCATATATTGGTGCATTTTTTACCCACAAAAGGAAATGATAAAGTTCATTTCCTCTATTCTGAAATTCAGTTACAAAAAAATAATCTATGACATTTCCAAAGAAAGAATCATTTGTTAAAATCATTTTTTCATTGCAGCTATTCTATGTCCATAATAGCGTGCACAAGTAACTGGGTCTTTCTTGATTAGATGGAATTTATCACTTTTTTTTTCAATGTTGTGTTGTTCTCATTGTACTTTTGAGCAGTGTATGTCATACAAGTATTGGAGCGTACTTGTGAGTGGATCCCAATTTTGTTTAGCACTAGTGAAGGTAACAAAAAAAGTCGGCAGAGCTAGCTGTCGTATCATTGAAAAAACCATTCTTCTTAAGTTGTTGTCTGTAGTCTAGAGATATTCTTATTCTTTTGAGATTAACTTATCCAATATCTGATTTGAGAATTTTTTCTAGGTTTGGTTTGTGTTTTACATCTTTTTCCAATAGTTTCTTTCCTTTTAATTGACCTTTCTGCATTCTTATCCACATTGTAGATAAGACTTGTTGTACCAGTATCTTGATGGTCTTGAAAAAGATATTTGTTATATGGTATGCAAAGTGTCTTTCTGACTTTAGGAGTTCCCATCGTGCAATTTTTGGTAACTATACTTTTTTATAGTGTCTTCATCATGTGGTTTTCCAAAGAATAATGCGGGGAAATTCATTTCCTTTGCATATTTGTCTTTGAAGATTCCAATTGGATAGTGTTCTTATGCAGGTGCGACCATAATTATTTTGTCTTGCATTTTATGCATAGATCTAGATTCAGTGAACCCATGTATTAGAGTTTCAGATGGCTCGTTGTGCTCAATGTCGCTCTCTAAACCAGTCTCATTTGCACTAATTATAGTTGATGTTTCATTGTCAATAATAATTTCTAGAGCTTGTTTCCAAAAAAAATTTCAACATTTTGCATTCTATATAATGGTGTCTCTGCTAGTTGAGTAATATCTTGCATGATTACTTTTGGTCGTACCATCCCTATTTGAAATGCATTTTTGCAGTCCAAGCATATCTTGAGAGAAACATCAATTATTGTTGTACTGTTAATTATTTGTGGCAATGCATTTTGTATGATGTTCATGTTGATAAGAACATTGATAATGGAGCCTGTTAGTCCCAATTGGGATCTTTTGTATCCTAGTTCCCATATTTGAGTGAATGCAATTCTGAGTGAAACAAGTTGTTCTTTTGATTGCGACAAAATTTGTACATGTTACATTGGTTCATTTGTTTGAATCTTATGCAGTGTACTATATGTAGGGAGATTGAAGTGTTTCAATGCAACAGAGCATATTCAAAAAATGGAATCATTCAATGCTACATAGTTTGGTTATGCCAGGCTGCAATAGATTTTTTTTTGTTTTTCTTTGATTGCTCTGATGTCTTTTTTGAAACACAACACTTGACAAATTGAGCATGCATATTTTGGTGTATCTTGAATTGTTCTTTCAAAAATTTCTGTTGGTAACAATGCTTTTTTATTTTTTTGAATTGGACACATTCTTGTTTCTTTTTTTTTAATGCTTTCTTGGGTTTTTCACGTCCATGTTGTCTTGTATTGTATATTTTTGCTCCCCTTTGTAGTCACACTTGTATTTTCTATGGTATTCCTAATGAACTTCTTTAGGCAACGTAGTGTCAGTGCTTGCTTGCTATTAGAGTTTTGTTCTTTGCCATTTTCAATGTAGACATTGTCATGTTCTACTTTTTGTCTTTTTCCATTGTTGGTAGTGAACTGTCCTTTATGCTCCCTTATGTATCTTTTAAGTTGGTGGAATCACATATTTCCTTTGGGAATGACACCTTGTGACTCTAATCTTAGCAGTGGTTCAAAATGCCCACTAAGAGGGTTTGCATCATGGAAGAGGATTGAGAAGGCTTTTGTATGTACTAATTCATTGAAGTGTAGGTACATCTTCCCTATTGTGGTTGACCAGAGACATATTTGTATGTTTAACCACTTGGATAACCAATGAATGCATAATATATCTCCCTGTAGTCCAGTTTCTTTGTTGTGTGCATTTTGATTTGCAGACAATCACATTCAATGAAAATACATTTCTGGATCATGTACTTGGTGCATTTGATATAGAGTCTTAGGATGAAGTTCAGTGGCATACGAATGTAGTGCTTTTGATTGACCTTTTGTAATGCATTGTAAGAAGTAACCAATAGTGCCCTTTCTTAGTTGGAGTGATGTGTATTGATATTTGAGTAGAAGTTCTAGGGAGTCAAACAAGCAGTCACCTACATTGAATTTGAATGCTTGTAGTCTACACAATCCTTCATTTTGTAATATGGTGTCAATATTGGAAGTTTGATTCTGGCTTGTTGATTGGCAGTGCTCTATATCTATCATGTATTTTTCATTCTGTGTCATTAGTCCTTTTAATCTCCTTGTATATCTGGCAAACACAAAGTCTACGTACTTGTCAAATTAGAATAACACATCTCCTTGTATATCTAGAAAATACAAAGTCTACGTACTTGTCAAATTAGAATAAGACATTTAAAGAGTAATGTAAATAAAGGGATTGTTGCAAGCTTACTTTACTTGTCACTTATATATTAGTGTGATATTTCTATCTTGGGACTGGATATTGTTGGCCTGCGAGGAAAAATTCATATTGTCATTAGACTATGTTTTTATTGATTTTATCTATCTTCACTGTTATCATTCATCTAATCTATTATACCATTAAGAACATTTCAACATTTGTATTGTTGACATGTTACAAGTAATCATAATATATAGTGAAATATTCTATCATATTTATCTAGGTACTTGTGTGTCTTTTATCTTTGCACCAACAGAAACTCAAAAATGTAAAATGCAATAGTATAGAGAAAGCAAGAACTTTGAAAATACATATACAATTGAATATTCAGTGAAAGCTAATAGTAATCAATACTATACATTGAAATATTCTATCATATTTACCTAGGTACTTGTGTGCCTTTTTTTTTGCACCAGCCTGAACTAGAAAATATAAAATGCAATAATATAAAATAAGCAAGAAGTCTCAAAATACATGATATTGAAACCTTGACAAAATGTAGAGTACCGTAGTTACAATTTCTATGTTTCTCTAAAATGAACTAAATACATTGGTAAAATTGATGTTCAGCAAGTACGGATTTGTAAATTATAAGAGAACAGTTATGTTGTTGTACACAGGCTCTTTATATGTCAATGTTTCTCTATAATACAGGTGTATAGAGTTTGAATTGAGCGTGTCTTGTATTTTATGCACATGTTTCGTTAAATCCTTAACAATTATCTAAAATGTACAGTGTGTATAATAATATAAAAAATGTTAATGCAAGAAGGGATTAGAAACTAGTTTCATGTTCTAAATTTTGCTTCTGTAGCACAATTACATAAATATATAAGCAATATTTTCAAAGCAGTTTCATGTTCTAAATGTTGTTGTTATGATCCCAATGCAGGTTTTAGAGTGCTTAAAATGAAATATACATATTCAAAATCCACTTTTTGGTGATATGCGATTGCATTTCATCAGAAGCTTCAAAGTTCCTCTATGCTAATTTTGTATTCAGCTTAGGATGCCAAATCAATCAGGAAGATTTTGTAAAATGCGTGCATAAATTTCCATTGTGCTTCATCATAAGCTTTATGATTTCCTCTATTCTATGCAATCTAGTCTTCAATTCTTGCACATAAGCTAATATCTGTGAACAAAGTTCATAGTGTTCCCTTCTAATAAGCACATCAACAATGTCCTCATTGGAAACAAAACTTCCACTGAGAAGGTTTTCAGTAGAAACTTGAGAGTTAAACTGGTGAGTTGCAAAGGTGTCATCCAATGCTAAATAAGGATTGAGCATGTCAGCTTTGTTTGAAAGCATGCTCTCTTCAGAATACAAATAAACATCTGGCACATAGTTATAATTAGGTTTTGTATTATGTACAATAAATTATCAAAGAAACTTATCAGCTCTATTGCAGTACAGTTAAAGGCTAACCATTTGCTCAGATAATGTACTAGCTTCTACTACTATTACAGTTAATTTCTATAAATAAAACATGCAAACATGAGATGGACCTCAAGTTTGTACCAGTGAATTCATTCATTTGTGGCCACTTTGTCTGAATATCTATGAAGCTTTGGACAACTATTGTTGAAACTTTAGAAATATCGTCGCTTGGATTGCATGAAGAAGTACTTGCATCAAGGATGTACTAGCTAAAGACATGGTCTTCATGAGTTTTCCAATATGGGCCACTTGGATTAATGGCATTTGGGACTAAAATGTATTCTCTGACCATTTGGTCAAGTAAATCTGCATGTGGGTAAGTATTATTTGTACAGATTTGTTCTAGTTTTGGGTTGTATACATTTGTTGCAGCTGCCTTGGAAAGGCTACTTGACATTGTGATAGTAACACTATCAGTGAAATGACATAGACACTCACTCATGGTGTAGTTAGGCAAAGTGGTCTTGCAAGGTGAAACCATCTAAGTAAGTTCACTAGACATATAAGGAGATTTGTGGTTATAATTAGGGGTGATGCATTGATCTTGAATAGAAGCTATATTGGCGTAGTTGTTCAAAATATGTTTTCCACAGGTCTCTTGAGGATTGGGATTTTTTATTGCAACTTGAGGCCCACTACTATTTTCTGGATTGGATATGTCATAGTAGTCTTTGGAGAAACTGTCAAGACTCTAAATACAATTGATCCTATTGTTGTTGCTTGTTGCTTGAAGCATAGATTCATTTAAATACATACAATTACTTTTGGGTAAACTATATTGCATTGCTTTCTCTGAGTTTTTCCACACACACTCAAATGGTAGATTCTGGGTTGTCTTTAGGGCTTGGATCATAAATGTTTGTATATTAGAATTTGGTTGCACTCTGCATGATGACAATGTAGCATCTCTAAACAAAATGGATGGCTCTACATTGCCAGAGATAAAACCTTTGATTCATTTCACCTTTTTCATGGATCTTGCAGCTTTGTCATAGGCAGCAACTATTTTTTCAGCTGTCTCAAATGTTCCAAGCCATCGAAAATGATTATATTTGGGGTCCCTTATTTCTACAACATAACGACCCGATGGACGTTTCCTAACACCTTTATATCTACTTTGCTTTTTAAATAAATTAAACTCCTCGAGATTTGTTTTTACATATGTTCAACCTTATCTTTTTTCATGGAATATTTAGATATTGTTTGCTTTGGCAGTCTATCCATATTGTTTTCTAATTTTTTACTTCATGCATACATTTCTGCAAGGACAGTGGCAGTAGTTTTCTAAATCTGCAATTCAAGGTAACTTGATTCCATTGTGCAGAGTCACCAGAAAACTTATTCTTGCAACTATTTTAACTATTTTTGTCCATCTGACAATTGTAACATGATCATTAGTTTGATGTTCAAGTGATACATTCTACTTGACTATGCACACAACTGGTGATATCCTCTATTTTCATGCATAATGTTCACATTATGTGGCATAACATTGTACATATGTGTGCACTGACTTATTGGAGGTAATGGAAGAGGAGTATCACATTACATGTCAATAATGTGAGGAATAGACATGTATCCTTGACCATGATGAGTACAAATAAAATAAGGCATATTTATATGAAAAGAACAAGGCCTCCATATGGAAGACTAATAACATTAATAGGTGGATCCATTTTTTGCAAAGTGAACTATTCCATTCTTTTAAAAAACTAGATAAGTGACAATTGTTTGTATGTAGGTAGCATAGCTTTCATGTTGAAGTCATGTATAGTTTTGTCACAAAATGCAATGCGCTTTAGGACTTGTTGACATATAAAAAAGAAAATTCTTTTAACTTGACACTTGTAAAACATTACCAATGGTTGCGATTATTGATCCCATGCAATGCATTATGTCTAATGGAGTTTACATGAATTCAGTATAGAAGGAAACCATGGTTCCATTCTTTTAGAGGCCTTTTTAGAAATTTGACAGTAGTTCCATTAATATACCAATCACTAGGATCTCTATCAAGTTCTAACATTGTAGAGAATGAAGAAACAATGAAGATAACAACAAAAAGAGGTGAAAAGTATGCCAAGAAATTCACATTGTTCTCATGTTTCCAAGTTTGCGATTAAAATTATATATAGTTGATCTCATTGTTTCCTCCCCATTTAGTACTACTTGATTGTTATTCAATACAAAAGATTAAACAACTTCATAAGAATGACACCATATTTATACTGTTCAATTATTGAATTCAACTTTAGTAAAAATGTTACTTCATTAGGAAATGGATATTACTGGTTTTTAATCACAATTAAAATATGAATGAGATGGAAAATATCATAAGACATGTAACAATATGCAGTCATTATAACACGTCTTTCAAGTCCGAAGATACATATTGTATTGTGGTGCAAGTAAGAATATCGCTTGAAAAAGGCGATAGTGTCAGTCCTTGCATTAATACAAGCCTAATTCTATACATTATAAATATTTATATGGTTGCACTTTTGTTGTAACCATTATTTCATCCTTCAGAAAGATGCCACCTACCAACATCTAGTACAAGATGAATCCCAAGTGGTATGTACATATTCTCAAAGGCGAATAAATAATGTTATGAATAATGATGATTTATGGTTTAGGTACTAGTTCTCCTGTATTGGAATCATACCACTATCCAAGAAGCTCCGTGCTTTCATGTCTTATAGTCCATTAAAGGGCACAATATTAAAATATGATCACAAGGTTTAATACAAACATGAGTGTATCTTCTTCAGTTTTAGCCTTGAACGGTGATAGGTGGCAGAACAAAGTTCTACAGGATGGACTAAAAATGGTCATGAGATCTTGTATACTATGATACCCAAGAGGAAAATGGTTAATTATATCTTGAAAATGTAAAATTATATGAGCTTCTTTGTATTTCCTTACCAAATATTTAAGGACAGTCGCGTTTGTTACCAATGGGGATAGAATGAGGATTTGATTAGTGTTTGGTACTAGTTGAATGTCTCCCTATCCATTGTATCTAAATATCGGAACATGATTGTCATACAAATATATTTGCATTATGTTTCTCTGATATTCTTCTGGAATTTTTTCAATTTTTTGTATGAGCAAAGATTTTGGACTTTGAGAAAGATGATTTCTATCTTCGTCAAATGTCCCAATTGCAGTAATAGAATCCATTTTCGAGCACTGTAGGAAAAAGCAATCTTGTTTGCAAGAAGTAACATTTTTGAGAATTAATGAAAGAATGTAAACTAATAGCATGATATAACTTTCAATTTATGACATTACATTTCTTGAAGGGGGACTTTTTTTGTTCATAGATATGTTTTTCATAGTAACAATTATAGGATTAATATAACTCTATGTCCACAAGAATACAATGCATAGACAATACAAATATGTTGCAAATTACAAAGATGACACATAGGAGGAATGTACAACATTAACATTTTATTTTGTAGAAATGAGTTGTAAGGTGGACGTCATTGTTACACACGAGGCATGAGTATCAAAAATAAGGTGGAGGACAATCAAACTTGTGTGCGAAAAGAAAGTTTCTATAAATTGGATAAAAAAATATACATCAATTACATAACATAGCTTTAATTATGTATCAATACATTTATTAAAGGCAATATATTGTATTTTCATAAATGTTGTCCATCGTAACAATTGTGGTGTTAATATAGCTATATGACCACAATATTAGCATGCATAGACAATACAAATATATTGCAACTTAGGAGGAGGTCGCAAAAGAAGGTTGTGTAGCATTGGTATTTGCTTCTAAACAAACTAGTTCTTTGAATTAGTTGTGTTTCTTGAACATGGGACATGGACACAAGGAAGCACATGCATGCACAAAAACCTTAGTGCACTGAAGACATTCGATGCTCTTGTTATAAGTTTTTGACCCAAGTGAACATGATGCACATCTAGTGCATGCGTAAAAATAAGTTCACAGTTATTTGTGAGGGCTATTAAGAGAGCACTGTATACACAAGATGTAACGTCACAATTTTTGAGTGTTTCATGGGATAACAAACCCCCAACAAGAGCATCACTTTCAGTTGCAACATAAGCAACAAGAATTTCCTTATAACCAATTTGGGGAAGGAAGTAATCCTTTATGTAAGCTTCTGCTAATTGCAGCACAAAATCTGGCTTGTGTATCAAGTCCATGTAGTTCAATAGGAAGCACGACACAATATCAGAGTAATAGATTGTTCCAAAATTGTTGGTGAGAAATTCTTCGCCTAGTATCATTCTTAATGATTGTTCAACTTTTGGACAATCAATGCAGAAAACATGTCCCATCATAATGGAATCAATTGGTCCTATAATAGGACAATCCCATTGTGACTTTGGAACGTATACATACTGATTTGTACCTAACTTGTACATTTTGCTATTGTATGGATAACAATACACAGTAAATGAAAATGATGAGGATGTAACTGTAGACCTTATGACAAGACACATTGTCAATTAGTACCAAAACACTTAGTCACTTATATGAATACAATGTTGACCAAGCCAACACCTTGATGTGTAGCCCGAGTAGTTGCAGTGTCGATCGAGTAGATAGCTCAAAACAGTATCACCCGAGTCACCAGTGTTACCCGAGTTACTATCTCCGAGTGATCATTGTGACCCGAGCACCCAGTGTCACCCGAGTCCCAAAGTTGCCAATTCACTATGTCACCCGAGTGTCAGTATATCACCCGAGTGGATTATTGGATCCAAGTATCAACATTGGGCCGACTTAGCACATATTGTTTGATTCTATTTGATATATGTTAAGTAGCCGACTTGTGTAAGTAATTGATTTGGATAAGGTATATATGTAAGGCATTTTATTTGTCCAAGTGTTTGAATAACATAAGTAAGAGTATGGATATGTGAATATGAAGTGGCAGATTGATTAGAAGGCTACAATAGTATAAAGGAACAACAAAGACTCATATATCACATTCAAGTGATTAGTATTATCTCAAAGGATCTCATTCAACAAATTAGAGTTGCATAGTATATCATTCACTGGTTCATCCTAATAGGTGTATCAACAAAATCCTTTAACAGGGCGGACTTAATAGTCCTTATCAAATCTCCTAACAAAGTGCATACTTCATTGTATTGTATAAATCCTTTCACAAGGTGGAACTAACAGTCCTTATTTCTCTTAACAGGGCAGACCATCAGAAGTGGTCAATTGTAAGCCTTAACCGACCAAATGTATTATTGCAGTACTAAATCTTGTGAGTACCATCCCCACCCTAGTTTTACTTTCTATTTGGAAGGTTTATGGGTAACCAAATATTGTGTCAAGTGTTGTGGATGTTTAATGCTTTTCTGTTCCATGCATGCAATTAGATTAGATAGTCTAATAAAGGATAAAAGAGAATAAGTTTTATTGGTTCTTGATTCACCACCCCCCCCNATTCCCCCCCCCCCCCCCCCCCACTCTTAGTCACCTACCCTCAATATATAGTTTTAATGGATACTGTGAATGTTTCTATAGTTAGCACTAATTCTACAGTTGGTGCATTAAAAGTTAATGACTTACTCCAACTGAATACTGAGGAAAAGGATGAGGTTGGAAAAGGTAAGGAAATTGTTCCTTCACCTAATCCCAAGGTCAAGGGTAAAGAAAAGGAAACAATAACTGATGATGTTGATCTTGAGGAAGATATTATGATTCCAAATTGGGAGCTTTCCAACCTAACAGCTGAGCAGATGGACATTCTTAGGGAGCTATGGAAGAAAAGAGAAAAACAACAGAAGCTCCAAGCAAAGAAGAAAAGAAACAGAGTTCTACAGGACATCAAAGGTATTTTCTTGGATTCACTAGAGATTGAAGTCAATGAGAATGATTCCATAATGGATCAACTTGTTGATATAGTCCACAAATTTAATCATGATCTTAGTGGACAGGAGAAATTACTGCAAAAGGCAGAAAGAAAATTTGAGATAAGGTTCTAGAGAATGTTGCAAGAAAGATTGCAATAGATCAGGTAAAGCTAACCACTGTCATTAGCTCTCTAGAAACCACTGTGAATAATGTTGTGGCATTATTTGTAAAGTTGAGTAATACTTCCAACTTTACTATGGAAATAAAGAACAAGATGACAAAGATTGACACTAATTTGAAGGCAAGTGCAAGCCATTTGGCACTTGATCCAAGTTCAACTTCAACACATTTTGTAAAGATCAAGTATCTGACTGATCTACAAGTAGAGCTACTAAGGGAAGAAGCAAGAACAAGGGAATCCCTAATAGCTATACAAAGCCAACTCCTTCCTCATATGGATGTCATGAAAAAACATATTGCTCATGCAAAGACACTCATATATTATAACAACTTTTTAGTTGCAGAGCTTATGATGGAGTTGTCTGCAGAAATTCAGATTGAGTTGCACATCCTGAAGGTGTTGCAAGACAATTGGGACAAGACTTTGTCTCAAATTTTGAAGGTACATTGTGATTTCCTTTCCTATTTTGGAATTACCTTGTAGATATATTTTTTGGCATATGTGTCAAAAACAAGGGGGAAAGTTAGAAATTGTATACAAAGATAGAATTGTATGTATGAGGAAATACATGTACAAAAAAGATATATATATATATATATATATATATATATATATAGCAGAGTTACAAAAATAGTTTTGAAAAATAAAAAATAGAGTCAATTGTAACCGAGTTGCAGAGCAGCGGTCAAAACCCGAGCAAGTACCCAAGCACATGGTAAGGGGGAGTTTTGACCTAGCAGTTTGATCAGATTTTTGGATATGATAAGTGTTTTTTTCACTAATGCCAAAGGGGGAGATTGTAGACCTTATGGAAAGACATTTTGTCAATTAGTGCCAAAACACTTAGTCACTTATATGAAAAGAGTGTTGACTGAGCCAACAACTTAAAGTTTAGCCCGATCAGTTGCAGTGTCGACCGAGCAGATAGTTTAAAACAGTATCACCCGAGTCACCAATGTTACCAAAGTTACTATCTCTAAGTGATCATTGTGACTCGAGCACCCATTGTCACCCGAGTGCCAGAGTTGCCAATTCATTGTGCTGCCCGAGTGTCAGTATATCACCCGAGTGGATTACTGGACCCGAGTATCAGCATTGGGCCGACTTAGCACATATTATTTGATTCTATTTGATATATGTTAAGTAATTGACTTGTGTAAGTAATTGATTTGGATAAGGTATATATTGAAGGCATTTTGTTTATCCAAGTGTGAATAACATAAGTAAGAGTATGGATATGTGAATATGATGTGGCAGATTGATTAGACGGTTACACTCGTATAAAGGAATAATAGAGACTCATCTATCATATTTAGGTGATCAGTATTATCTCAAAGGATCTCATTCAGTAAATCAGCGTTGCATAGTAGATTATTCACTTGTTCATCCTAACGAGTGTATCAACAAAATCCTTTAATAGGGTGGACTTAACAATCCTTATCAAATCTCCTAACATAGTGCAAACTTCATTGTATTGTATAAATCCTTTCACAAGGTGGACTTAACAATCCTTATTGCTCCTAACAGGGCAGGCCATCAGAACTGGTCAATTGTAAGCCTTAACTGGCCAAATTTATTACTGTGGTACTAAATCTTGTGGGTACCATCCCCACCCTAGTTTTACTTTCTATTTGGAAGGTTTCTGGGTAACCAAATATTGTGTCAAGTGTTGTGGATGTTTAATTCTTTTTTGTTCCATGCATGCAATTAGATTAGACAATCTAATAAAGGATAAAAGAGAATAAGTTTTATTGGTTCCCGATTCACCCCCCCCCCCAGTCACCTAGCCTCAATGTATTTCCAATAGTAACAAACTAAATAAATGATTACTAACTTCTTAATTAGGTTCAATATTTATGTTTAATTTTTTATATTTGTAAATATCATTACATGTAGCTTTGAAGAAAATATTTATTCTGAATTAACAAGGTCTTAAGCATTAATAAGAATTGTTCTTAAGGAAAGAGAATATATAAGTGCATTTGTTTTTCCTATCATATTATAAATTTTAAATCATATGTAATTCGACAAATCAAAAAAGTATATTTGAGAAAAATTATCAAGGATCTAATCTAAAAACCTTACCTTCTGGTTTCTTCTAAAAAGATTTGTTGATGAAGGTTGTTGGTTGCTCTTCTCAGCCCTCTTCCTACAATTGTATTTGATTTGGCAGAATAAACAAAAGTGAGTCATTTCCAAGAGAAGATTAAAGCAATTTTAAAGGAAGTTTTCATACAAATGATGCATTCAACATTCTACATATGGTTATGAATGAATAGGATATTTATAAGTACCTTTTTAAAAATTAAAGCCTAAGTAGAAAAATTAGTTTTCGTAATAGGTTTTGGATACCTCATGTTACTAGGAACACAAACATAACAAGTACAAATGACTAGTATTATAAATTGTGTCAAGTTCCTCTTGATTGTTAGTTAAGTAACAAGTTTTGTTCGAAATATTTTGTAATGTTTGAAGCAAGTTAGATTTCTGTCGTCTTATGTCTAATGATTTGTAAGAGTCTCTTCTACATTTACCATAGCATAGAAATATAAGAAGGCTATAGACTTTCATTTGTAGACATGTGCACTCTTTATTTTGAAACCATGAGATTCAATCTTTTGATCTAACTCTTTCCATTAAATTAATTACCTTGGGTGTTGTGGAATTTAGACAAAGACCCTATTCACTAAGCATAACTAAAAGGGAGCATGATGATAAATGTATATGAATACACTTTGGATATGAAAGACTTTCGAGTTGATAGCTTCTTTTGATTCTTATCTTTATCCTTATTCCTGGGGGAAAAAAAAATCATCCATATTCATATTATTTGTATTATTTTTGTTTGAGACTCCTTATATTACATTGTTGGTAGTGATATCAATTCTTTCTCTTATTTTGTGAGCCTAGTGGTTGGTTACCTTAATGTAATTTTTCTTTCATTGATTCAATAAACACAAAATTGAGATTGTCTTGTACTGAGTTAAAAATTAAATAACTATTCAAAAATTAAAATGATATCAAATCTAATATAATTAATATGTTTCAAAAATAACATAATGCCAAAGATACATAAAGATGGGATATTGAAGTTTCCCAAATCTAAGCTAATCAAGTAAGAACTAGATTAAAATTGAAAGTGATGGTTGTAATTAATACACAATTAAATGTTTATCTAGGAAATTAAAAGTGATAAATATGTGTACTTAGTTGTAGGTTTGATTGTCAAAATTTGTAAATGGCAAAATAAAAATAGTGACAATGTATTAATTTAGAACCCATAACATGTGATTCAGTGATTAAGATTTAACAATAAAGTAATAAAGAAGCAAGAAAAATTCAACAAACCCATAGTTAAAGTACTCAGTCAAACCATTTTGTTGAGGTCACAACTCCCTACACTGATATGAAACTTGCCTAGTCCAAAGAGTGTACAAGAGTTTATATTGAAGGAGATTTATTGGAGATTCTAACAATTCATTTTCTAAACTTTTAATTTATAAATCTAATCTATCATTACCTAATGAACCTACCATATTCCATAATAAAAGGCTATTGCTATCTAATTTTAAATTTAGGAAATCTATACTTTTATTCCCTAGATCAGAAAAAAGTAAGGGATTATACGTATTATGAAATAAACAAAAATGCCAAAAGAAAGCAAATCCGTAGGAACACATGAACCAATGGTTTGGATGTTTTAGGTCAATCTGTCATCCACTTTTAAGTTTGAGCATTTTTTCAGTCAAAAACCCACGAAGCTTTTGGAAAAATCAATAAAGGGAAAAGAGAAAAGGTTATTCGACAACCTTCATTCTCTTCCCATCATTTCAAAAGAACTCTGCTATTGCTTAAAACTACCTATTGTTTTTCATTTATAGCATTTTTGGATTCGCAAATTTTTTCCCATTTCAAATCCCTATGATTGAATTCCATTTTCACTTTCAGTTTTCCATGTACATGTCATGTAAATAAGTGCCGTGATATTCGTGAAAGTAGATAACCTTCTCTAGAACTTAATAAGCAGCAGCTGACTCCTCGAAGCCTGAAAGGATTTGACAATCTTAAAAGCTAAAATAAATTCATGTGATGTTGTGTTTGCTCCTAAAAACTAGAACACTAAAGTGAAAATAATCCTCAGGCTAATAGGCAATTGGATATAGGCCACGTTTCCAAATCCTTTTAAGCATATATGAAAGCAGTCAATTTCTTCAAATGCCAAATTCTCTATTGAGTCCTAGTTGTGAATAAGGCCTTGTAGACAAACAAAAAAGGATCATCGGCTTAAACAAAGCTATTCAACGTACAATCAAGAAGTGATTGATCATTCCTTAGACTTGTAAAACTAGAGTGAGAATAGATCCCTAGTTATAATCAAGCCACTACTTCCAAAAGCATAAAGTCCACACATAAGAAAAATTTGTTTAAAGAAAAGATGATTTAAAGTCTTATCATTTTGTATAAATGAAAAAACTTAAATGTGAGCGTTTATTCCTGAAGGTTATAAGAGAGGGATTAAAACAATCCGTAAACAACATATCAATCATTTGATACAAATCACTGTTTCCAAAATCTTAAAGCCTATCCATAAGAAACAATTTAAAAATAATATTTTGCTCTATACTATAAGTATATACTATAGATCATTATGTGTGATCAATCGGGCCATTCTGTCTGATACTGAAAATTGGATGACCACTTCTAAAAAGTACAAAACTAAAATAGAACAAATTGCTAAAAATAATGTGCAAATCGATCTAATCTACTGCTTCCAAAAACATGAAGTGTATAATACATATCATTCCAAGAAAGGTGATCTCACAAAGAGAACACGTTAGCAGATTTAAGACCAAATTCAAAACCTTTGCCAACGCACTCCTTGCCTGCACAAAATGGAGCTTTCTGATTGGAGATGGATACAAAATGAGGAAGCATAGTTGAAGCATATAAAAAAATATGGAAAAGTGTAATTGGAGAAAATACAAATTGACTGACATGAAACAGATTGCACTAGCTTTATCAATTTTCTCCACCTATACCAAAATTGGAGCTATGGACAGAATTGTTGAAATTAGAATGAGATATTTAGAGCCTTAGGTCAATTGTAACCTTTGAGATAAAAATAATGTACCTCTATAGTTTTTCTATACACCAAACGACATTGTTAGAGCGAGAACTTCATTTTAATATTTAGTATATATATCTCTAAATATATATATATAATAATAATAAAATTGGATAATATAAATATATTCTAAAGTCATTATGCAGATCCCCAAACAGAGTGCATGTCTTCCACCTTTTCTTTAACGCGTCCTCTAGATAGCAGCTGGAAAAAGAGTTTCCTATCACCAAAAACAGATGTACAAGCCCATCCCTCCACAACTAGAAGCATCGTCACAATGTGTGCCAAAATGAGAGATCTACAAAAGGGTATGGACATTCATCCAATTATAAATTTTATGTAAGTTTTTTGCAGATTATATAGTTTCTAATGAGTTAACAGACAACAAAATTTGGGAGCATGCATTAGGTGCTTAAATTGTTTGAAAAAGGCCTAACAGATTTGGATTTAGGGAATGCAATGGATGCAAGAGGCAAATGCATTAGAACTATTACTTGACAAAAATTAATTCGTTGAAGAACAAATGGAGGTAGAATAACTTGGTTGCACGCAGTGAGGCTGAAGAAATGGGCCAGACGTACATGTATGTAAAATGTGGAAGCAAATAAGGGACAACAATATCCCTGAATGAAATGTGATATCAAGGACTGCAATTATTGTAAGATATGCATAAAATGATCTTTTTCAAAAGGCTTTAATTACTTCCAAGCAAATGCAATTAGCAGGTGCAAATCCAAATTCTATAACTTTTGTCAGCATTCTCCCTGCCAATGATAAAATGGGAGCTTTGGGAGAGGACAAGGATACTGTAATGTTCCGGGCTACGTCCTTCGCCTTCGAACATGAATGAAAGCCATGCAGCTCAGAGATCACAAGACCGTACGGTAGAGAGGAATGTCCGTACGGTGAGATGCCCGTACAGTGCCAGAAGAGACCGTACGGTATTAGGTAAGGAGGCCGTACGGTACAGAACAAGGGGTCGTACGGTGGTTGAAACAAGGCCGTACGACTGGCAAACAAGGCCGTACAGTAGCAGATAAGGCCGTACGGTAGTAGAGCCAGGAGGCCGTATGGCTAGCAGACAGGGCCGTACGGTAGCAGAGCCAGGAGGCTGTACGGCTAGCAGACAGGGCCGTACGATAGCAGAGCAAGGAGGCCGTACGGATGGAGAACAGGGCCATGCGGCTAGCAGACAAGGCCGTACAATGAAGGGAAGTGCGCCAAGATACTCAATGAGTCTTCCGGAGGGTTGAACAATGATTTCCTCTCGATTGATAATTACACAGAACAATACATTGATCGAATATGATGCCTATGAAGTATTATTGAATCAATTAATAGAGTTTCGGACTTGCCAGCTCTGATACAAGCAAAAATAAGCAGAATAGGGTGAGGGTTGAATCCCACTGAAACTGCGGAGTACCAAATAGGGAGGGTCTTTCACCTCCGAAATGGCGAAGAGTAGAACTCCAGCAGGAATTCGCGAATACAAATAAAATATCAAATCACAACATGAGAAATACATCCTAAAGGCCAGTCATAAATACCCGTCAGGAAAACCCCGGAGGTATACAAATAAAGCTGACACGGCAACACTAACCCCTACATTAACATAAAAATGGGTCCGGGATAAGCTAAATCGACCAAGACCCAAATACAAGTTTATTTTATTTATTTAATAACGGGGACATTACAGATACCCATTAAAGCAATATGAAATGTGGAATTTTGTCAGGTATACTTGCGATTGCTCAAGTAGACATGCATGCAATATTTTGAATGTAATTATTCTAATACCAAATCATAAATGGTTTCTTTCTAGTTCTAGAAATCCGATGAACTTTGAAGACAATATGACATTTCCCCCCTTCAATTCACATTATAGTAATTGGGTCTCTGTGAATGTTATTGAATGATTCTAATTTTTGGGAATGTTATTGAATGATTCTAATTTTGGATTTTACTAAATATTTCTAAATTTGAACATTTTTTTTAGAGAATGTGGAATTAGTATTTTATTAATTCAGTAGTAACAGTAGATACCTTATTGTATTAGCTGGAATATTTATGTAGTATAAATACATAGGCAACTAAGTCTTTGGGTGCATGATACTACCCTCTGAAACATGGTTCTATATTTACTTGTAGTGTTCTTCAAACAAACACTCAAGAACACTTACAAATTACTCTAAATAAAACAACCAACTCCTATGCATTCCACCTAAAATCTCAACACAACTTTTTGGGAAAGTGTATAATTTTTAACAAGTTACCATTAGTAGTTAAGGCTTCTGGATTTTGGCTGTGTGGCATTTTTTCCATCGATGTTTCGGATCACACTCCATGATCCATCAGGATGATACTAGAAAAGAGAGGGGTGTAAGTTACCATTTACAATTGTTTCCTTGTCACTACATGTTTAAATTTCAATACCAACTTATTGTTCATAATACAGGTCACAAAATAAAATACGGGTAAAAAAACAATGAATCAAATATAAAATTGTATAATTTTTTTAGTAAATAAAAACAAAAACTAGCTTAAAACAATCTCTCTAAAACAAGACTCCTTAAAATAAAAGAAATAAAAGGGGAAAGTAAATGTAGAAATTAAAAGAATTAAAAGCCACAAAGATATAAAACATTTTCTTTGAAGCCAAAAAAACACCAGTGCCAACAAACCAACAAAGTAGTTAAACTATGTATGCAGCTTTCAGACATCACCTCTAAAATTGTCATTGCAAGAATAGGAAATCAATGAGCACAAAAGGTCACATAGAACAAAATTAAATTGCTACCATGCCTTCTAGTTTTTTTTTTTGAGAAAATTTCAGTTTTATTTGAGAAAAATATTAACATGGAATGGATATCAAGCTACAAACCTCTTCAAGAATTCAAGCTTTTAGTTGAGTGCCGCACAGATCCACCTCTTTCGGAGTTGGTTTCTGGATGGATATAGAGAAATCAACTAAACAATATGAATTTGATTGAATAGGCAATTTAAATCCCTGATGGAATGAACAAAATATAACGAAAAATTCAAACAGAAACAATATCAAAAGATCAGAGAACGAGATAAGTTGAGGAAAACAAACAAAAACTAGAGGAGCAGAAGATCAAAGAACAAATAAGTTGAAGAAAACAAACAAAAATTAGAGTACAAGATGAGAGAATGCGACAAGTTGACATGAATAAGATCATTACCTCAAATATTGCCAATAACATAAAACTCAGAAGAACATCTCATAAAACTCAGAAAAACTTATCTGTAACTTAGCTGAGGAAATCACATATACAATGGATGACTATATAGTAGAGATCAATGTTCCAACTATCCCTTGTTATTAAATTTCAAAATCTACTTGTTTGACCATTCATTCATTGCGATTTGATCTCTACTAATGTCGACAAGGCCTGCTTAGACTAGTTGCTCACCTGCTATATGGAGAAACCTTATCTTATTATCAATAAACAATTCCAAACTCTTAACCTTCATTCATTGAATAAAGACTTTTTGGGAATGACATTAAATGTGGAGAGTATTCATTGAATAAAGACTTTTTTGGGAACAAGACATTAAATGTGCAAGTGAACCATGACCTTGGAAGAGAAAAAAAATCCCGTATAATCAGCTGTAAACAGTCGCTTTGATGTAACTAAAATAAATTGTGCAAATTGTCTCACATATAATCATTTCAATCTGACAATTTGGACAATTATTACCACTATTTGTAATTGTAAAGAATAAATTCATCCACCTTATTCTAGATATTCCGTGGCTCTTCACGATTGAGCATTAATAACTTCAAAAATCCTATCTAGTGATGTCTTGTCTTTTGACTGTAGCCAAAGTATTATTATTATTATTTTTTAACTGTAAATTCATTTTTTGCACTGACTGTTTACAATGTTAATCAATAAGGAAAGAGATAATAAGAGTTTCTCAAATTATAAAAAAATGAAACAAATGTCAATTATAGACTTCGTTTCAAATTTTTAAATTCAATATTGCCATTGGTTGAAATAAGATAGATAGATAGATAGATAAAATTTTAACGTCCATAAGACTAAACATAGCCTATAGAAAGTAATAGCAAAAAAGAATATGCATGAATGCATAAATATTCACCTTGGGAGAAACTAAAAATTATATTTAATATTATAATTACAACTTGAAAGGCAAATACCGAACCATTAACTGTTAAGTTTTACAATCGAAAAGAAATTAATCTCTTATTAAAACCTGTGAAGATGATATAATTGCGAGGTTCGTTGTTGGGCAGA
The DNA here is from genome assembly GCA_018584345.1 of Thuja plicata. Lineage (NCBI taxonomy): Eukaryota > Viridiplantae > Streptophyta > Pinopsida > Cupressales > Cupressaceae > Thuja > Thuja plicata. The sequence continues at coordinate 2,667,647 of MU227088.1, read as the reverse complement.
ATTACCTGCCTTCTTAAAAAAACAGAATTACTTATTGAAAAATGAAAAGAGGAGAGCCGAGGGCATAAAAAAAAAGCTAAGGCGGAGGAGCAGGACCAGATTCGCGCGTGAGATTTGTTTTCTGTGCGTTTCGAATTGATTGGCGATGGCGGGTCTATCGCTCATGTGTGGGGACTGCGGTTCTCAATTAAGAAGCGTCGAGGAAGCTCAAGAGCACGCCGAACTCACTGGCCATGCTAATTTCTCCGAATCAACCGAAGCTGTAATTTAATCTTCTCATTTAAAACTTCTTTACAATTTCTGCCCCCATATGGCCGTTGTTGTAACTAATCTTTGATGCCCTCAGGTGCTTAATCTGATCTGCGCAGCTTGCGGGAAACCTTGCCGATCTAAGACTGTACGTTCTTCCTTACATTAAGAACCCTTTCATTGCTTTGCAGTTGTTCTGTTTTATTCGAGCCGTTATGTTTAATTTGTCTTTGATGGATAAATCTCATGGGATGCAAAAATTGAAGGATCAACGGTAGGGAAATGCGTGCTTAATGTAGATTTATCACTTCTTTGGAGTCCGCACTGTAGTTTTTTGAAAGAAAATTATTAACGTATGCGAAAAGTAGATTGAATAATCGACATTTTGGGGGCTCACTCTTGTAGATTTAAACGCAACAATGAGATTCCTGGTAAGGTACTCGTATAGATGTTGTCTATTCAGTCGAATTCATTGACCACTTGAACCTAGTATTTAAGTTTTGCTTTAGGTTGGACCCGATTTCCTCAATTGGGTGCATATGTTGCTCAATTTAGTTTGTTGTGGCATGCTGCACCCAGAATTGATTGTAGAGTTCACAGGATTTACACCTGCCATCATCTGTTTTAGATAGGTTGCATCCACAATTGGATGCGTTATGTTGCTTTATTTTATTTTGTTGTGGTATATTGCACCTATAAGTGGATGCACAATTGACGCAGGATTTATGTCTAGCATCATCTGTTTAGGTAGGTTGGACCTGCAATTGAATGCGGTGTGTCACTCAATTTAGCTTTGTTGTGGCTTGCTGCACCCAGAAGTGAATGCAGAGATTACAGAGGATTTACACCTGGCATCATCCGTTTTAGGTAGTTTGAATCCACAATTTGATGCGGTATGTTGCTCAACATTACTATGTGTGGCATGAACAACCCAGGTTTCTTTGCAGAGTGTATCTGAAATTCACTTTCTCTTTTTTTGTATAATACAACACAAAACTGGATAAGAAATATTTTATGTAGGTTGCGCCCTTGGATGCAGCATGTTGCACAACTTTGATACTCAGAATTCTGAATCATATGTCTATACTTTCTCTGTTTTATACGACACTAAAAAATTGGACGAAGAATGTTACACAATTTTAAACAAAACAAATTAATAATTCATGCAGTTATTTTAACTTGGGGATTCACTATGAAAGGCCTGCTAATTTACCAGTCGAGCTCTTCCAATTGACTTTTCATGTTTTTTTTTTTTTGATACGGGCGAATTTGTCTGGCTTTTTATTTGGTGCTGGATTCCACTCAGTCAATGCTAGGTTGAAGCCTGTATACATGAAGACTGGGCCAAACTCTGATTGCAATTGGCAAGGATTGAAACTTAGTCTTACCGAAAAGAGCAGAACTGTTCACCAACCTAGCTGCAAGCCATCTGATTTATATTTCTAGATTGATGTTAGGTAATATTTGCAAATATTGCTTCATGTGATTTATTTTGCACATTACGTGAACCCATAGTCTAGTGCTCTAGCAAAGCCTGTTGTCCAAGCAAACTGCGTCTAACATAAAACTGGGTTTAACACTCGCTAACCACTTGGTGGACTGATCCCTGGGACCGAACCTGACCTACTATACATTTGTGGACCAAGGATTGAAATGATGATGACCACTGGTGAGTAATGTTAATGCTTTGATAGGGGAAAACCTTAGGTTGTATTATTTTACACATATTTCAAAAGCATTTACCATTTGAAATTTGAGGATTTGCCTATTTTTGCTTGATAAATCTCGAGAGATGTTATGAGCAACTGTTATATTGTTAACAACATGTGGGCCAAGACTTGGCTACATTCCTTGCTTGGATTTATAAACATGGGTCATGGTTGAATTTACTTGATAATTGTTAGGAAATAATCTAGACATTAATCTCATAGAGTTTTTGGTTGGTATATTGTGGCAGTTAGTTGTAGAATCTGGATTGTGCTTTTACAAGTGCTTGATAATACCATTACATTAAAATCCCTTGGACATATATGTTTTGTCATTTGAAATTAGTGTTCCACTGCCTGTCGGGGATGGGGGAATGGGTTTCGGGGATAGGGGGACAAAGGTCCTAAGTTCGAGAATGGTGGGGGGATAGTGGGGGGATTGTGGTGGGGGGTGGCAGGGGGCTGGTGCTGATATACATATAGTACTTGAAATGCTAGTTATGAAAAGATGTATAAGAATTACATTTCAAATGAAACTTTGGCAAATTAGTAAAATAGCAAAATTGCAAATACTATATACTTGAATAATAAATATCATAAAGATGATTATTTTTTTTTTGGTCGGTAAGGTTTTTATTTTTTATATATATTAAAATAAAGCAAATTACATCTTTCAGCATCCAAATACAATATCGTCTAATAGTTATATCGAGCATTTACCCATCATTTCATTCTATAATAGCTATACATCTATCTATAGATCTGCTAACTTTAGCATATTTCCGATTACAAAAGATACCATCATTAATCACATTTTCCAAAAACAGCAAAAAAGAAACATTTTGAAGGCTGCACCTTGTCCGCATCCATTACGTCATCCTTTAACAGCTATTCTGTCTGCACAAAACCACCTTTACGAACATCCACCATCTGCATTATCAGTCACAAAAAACCAAAATGGAGCGCCACCACCTACTTAGACTGCCATCTCTGCATGTTGTCGGCCTCCTTTCTTGTTATGTTGTCGTCAGGGCACATGCTGGTTGAAGAGGTCGGCGGCCATTCGAACCCTAGCATTATGCGATGCCAATTCCGCAGTAACCCTCTGCCACCCCTCCACTGTGCAGTTGAACATCAAGGGTTTTTCAACACCAACTCTCCACCTCAAGAATGGGATGAGCCCATACCTTCTACCCTCCTCGTCGTCTTCAAAACACTCCGATATATCAGGCCCAATGCCCGGAATAGCCCATTCCAATATGGACTCCAACCTTTCTAAAACATCATCTTCAAACAAAGCCTTGGTTACATTACCAACTTCATCCACACTCTTGTTAATCTCCAAACCCCACGCTATAAAGACTGAAATGCAGTCCAAATTTGTGCGCCTTTTAATCTTCCTTTCCTGAAATTGTTCCCCTATCACTGCTATGACCGTATTCACCATTTCATCCGTTTTAATCTTTAACAGGTCCTGAATCCTTTCTTTACTCGCTAGCCCTTTAAACTCTTTCATTTGTTTTTTTGAATCGACACTGAAGTTCACCTCCATGTTCGGCTCTTGCACAATTTCCTTCCCACCACTGCGGCTGCAAACTTCACAACCTGCACACCAGTAAGTGGTTTTGTTCCTCCTCTGTCACCTATTTAAAACGTTTACTTGGTTTGTGCTGTAATCCATCCATTTCATTATAATTAAATCTCGAGTAGAATTCCGTCGGCGATCATTAAACCACCTTCAAAACCCGTCCCATCCAATGCCGTCGGGCAGTCCTTAAGCGTTATGACGTCATTCATTTTGCACTCTGTCCTTTCACCGCCAGTTGAAAAATGTGAGCTTTCCTGCATGCTTCCACCTATGTGTTATTACTCTGAACATATTCTTTCATCATTACAAGTGATCATTCTTAAATCCTCCCACATAATGTTGTGAGGTAAATTAAATGTACATGCCCAATTTGCCAATTTGTCGGCTTCATGATTTCTTTCTCGCAATGTGTGAGTTATTTTGAAATCATTAAATTGATTTAACACTTGACACACTTCCCTTAATATATTTTGAATTCGCCAAGTTTGTGAGTTGTTATTCTTTATTTGCATCAATAACAATTTTTGAATCACCCTCTAACTACATTTTTTGTAAACCAATCCTTTTCCCAAGCTTAACCGCCAGTAGAGCAGCTTGTATTTCCGCTAAGTTATTAGTTCCCTCCTCTAGCTTCATTGCAGCTAAAGCTATAGTGTTACCTTCTGAATCCCGAGCAATTGCACCTGCACCAGATAATCCTGGGTTACCCTTTGAGCATCCATCAAAATTTGCTTTGATCCACCTGGATTCCGGAGGGATCCAAACCACATTCTCCTTGCAAGTTTTCCTTTTTGCCACTATATTGCCATCATTACTATATCTAATTTTAATACCCCGCCAAGACATCTGAACATTCCTATCCCATAAAGAGAAGATTGAGTTGGGATGTTTATTACTTACCACGGAGTTCATAATTTCCTCAATTGATCCATCAATCCGTCTCAAAATCTGCTCCTCTGTTTCCTCCACATCCTGGAAAATATATTTGTTTCTTGCCTTCCACAACTCCCATATTACAATGGATGGGCACACAATCCACAATTTGGATAATGTTGATTTCTGCATATGAGTTGGCCAACATTTGAATAAATCCAAGAGTTTATTTGGTAATGGCCCAAACCAATTTAACTTCCTTCTAACCATATTCCAACATTTACTTGCTACCCGACATTGGACTAGCAAATGATCCACATCTTCACAAGCATCTTTACACATCGGACATATACTTGGGCCTATAAATCCATACCTTTTCCTTCGTTCCCCTGTAAGAATTTTCTTTTGAATAGCCAGCCATGCAAATGCCCCAGCCTTTGGCAAACAATCTTTATCCCAACATAATTTATAAGGCCATCCTTCATTTTCCTCCTCCCTTGCTAATAAGTTGTAGCCCAATTTTGCCGAATACTGTCCACTTTTAGCAGCACACCATATGATTTCGTCTTGGGCATCATTAAGGGTAATATGTCTCCCTCCTATAATGGTGTTCCACTGTTCCTTTTGAGCCTCTGACAGTCCGCAATTTTCAATTACTTTCCAGCACGATTGCTCCCCCATAGGTCCATCCTTCTTTTCCATATAGTCCCGGATATTATTTCCCCAAGTATTTTTCAAGGTCCTAATCAAATCCATTAAGTTATTGTTATTTGCTAACACTGGCAGCCCATTCCAAGAGTCCTCCCAAAAAGCGGCTCCTCTCCCATCGCCAATCTGCCATGTTAAGTGATTACACACCACTGGCCTACATTCTAGAATAAAATTCCAGATAGCAGACCCCTTTGGATGATCCCTTACAGTGAAAATCTGTTTATTGTCCATAGAGTCCAGATATTTACTTTTCAGAATCCTCACCCATAGCTGAGTAGGTTTGGAAAAAATTTCCCAAACCAATTTTGCCCCCAATGCTTTGTTTATCAAATGCCATTTTCGAAGACCTACTCCACCTTTCTTTTTTGACTTACAAATAGTGTCCCAAGCAACTAAAGGAATTTTGGTTTCCTCTTGTCCCCCATTCCAAAAGAACCTCCTCATTCACTGTTCAATATATCTTAGAACCTTCATAGGAATCTTCAGACAGCTCATAGAAAATATTGGGATGGCCGAAATGACTGACTGCAGCATGAGAATGCGGCCTGCATATCCCTTTCCAGCTTTCCATTCTTTTCACACAGCTGTCAATGAGATCTTTCCAAAGGTTAGCTTTAGACGATCCTTCAAACAAAGGGATTCCCAAGTATTTACTTGGTAACATCCCTACCTTCATACCTAAGATTCTACAAATATGCTGTTGGACAGGGATAGAAGTATTAAAGAAAAGAATCTCTGATTTTTCCCAATTTATATTCTGCCCCGAGGCTTTGCTATAAACATCCAAACAATCCTTTATAGTTCTTGCTTCTCTAGTAGATGCCTCTCCCATCAAATATGTGTCATCCACAAATTGCAGATGTGTGATTGGGTCAATTCCTTGGGCAACCTCAATTCCTTTCCACTTCCCTGAAGAACCTCTTAGATTGATCGACCTCCCTAAAGCTTCAGCTAATATGATGAACAAGAAAGGGGATAGGGGGTCCCCCTGTCGTATCCCCGTATTTGTGTCAAAGAAGCCCTGTGGGCTTCTATTGACCAAGATGGAAATCCTAGGAGTAGATATGCAGCTTGAAACCCACTTACACCAGCTATTATCAAAGCCAAACTTCTTTAAAACATTCAAAAGGAAACCCTTATTAACTCTATCATAAGCTTTCTTTATATCTCATTCTCACTCATATCATGATTACAAGAGCTCATTGTGACACCACATTTCACAAAATAAATTCAATAAGCATTTAGTTTCAGCCTACTTAAAAAATTTAAAACTTTAATTTTTATTTTAAGTTTTAATAAGTTTCAAATTCGAAAAAAAAATAAAATTTATGAATCTTGAGGGCAAATGAAGAATGATTCCAATGTTACGTAACATTGGAATGATTCTTCATCCTGACCTAAAGATTCAACATCAAGTCTGATTTAGAAAATGAAACAAGGAAAAACAAAAAAAAGAAATGAGAATCATAAAATAAAACAAACAAAAACCTTATCTTGTGCTTGAAAAATCTCTTCAAGAAGGTGTAGAATCTTCCTCCTCTTCTTCTTGCTCCTTGTTACTTCTCTTTCACTTGCACTCCTTTCATTCCTCCAATCACTCTTTTCTCTCCTTTTCACTCTTCTCTATCGTCTATAGCAAACGACGAGAATAGAAGTTGTGAGTACAGATGAAGCTTGGAGGGGGTTTTGTAGGTTTGGAGGGGCCTCAATGGGACCCACTATAAATTAGGGTTTGAATGCAACCCTAAAAGTCAGTTTTTTTGCCTTTTAGCCATCCAATGACGAGAGATGTCTAGGTGTCCTCGGGACGGTCGAGGGACGTTAAGACATCCTTGAGACGTCCCAGGGATGCTGAGCCGACTCTCTCCGTCTCTAGACATTGAGGCGGCGACAACGATGTCTCTGTCCCCATGTCCCGGGGATGTCCCTGTCTTCGAAACCCGAGGGTTAAGGGGCAGAAATGTGTCCCCGTGTTTTAGTGTTTGAAAGTTAGGATTTGCCCTAGTTTCTAATGTTCTTTTTTTTCTTTGAGGGATTGGCCGTTTTATATATAATACAATAAATTTTTAAGGAAATTGAATTTTCTTTGGCAATTATTATTAGTATTGATTAAATAAAGGTTTAGCATAAACATTTCTGAGAATTATTGAAAATTGAATGCATATAAATATATTTTCAAAGTGCACCCTAATTTAGTGGTAATTTTGTTTAATGATATTCTTTTTTCGCCTAGTTTGATAACGATTGTGTTGAAGAGATTTGCTAGTAGCTTACAAGGTTTGTTATTTCCAAAATTCCACTCAAAGATGATTTTGAAGTTCTATAAACATGTGCTTAGTTTTTTCATGAATTATTGGGTATGTTGCTTCATGGAAGTCATGTTTAGTTTGGTTTGATAATTGTAATGTTGAAGAGACTTGCTATCAGCTTAATAGGTATGTTGTTTTTAGCTTTTTGAAATTTCAATCAAATTTTCACAGGAGAGTGACTTACACACAAAGAGGACTGGTCACACAGAGTTTACTGACAAAACTGCACAGGCTGCTAAGCCCATTGATTTAGAGGTGAAGAAGGATCCCTCTCCTAGCTCCTCTGTAGCTGTAGTTGGAGAAGATACTCCCATGTCTGAAGGTATGTTTTATTATCTGATTTCAACACTGTCTTGTGGTTGTAGAACCTACTAGATCACTTTAGTACATTTTCAGGGTCTGCAAATAATTTTTGGACCTTTGGAAAGTTGCAATATAGGAATGTGTATAAATTACAGGATATGAAGTATTCTGCATTTGTTTTAGACTGCTGACTGAAATAATATGTAGCAAGGATGGAAATTCTGTAGAAATTGTACCAATGTGTGGTGTCCATATGATGCAACCAAACCTAATGAAGTGCCACAATTTGGAAGGTCTGGGTGTAAGCAGTATGAGATTTCTAATGTAGTGCTAGGTTGTATGAGCATGATGGAATTTCATTGAACTTGGATTTTGGCTGAATTGCTCTCAGTCAAAAATCATTTACGACTGTTAAATGAGGTCTATTTGAACTATTGCTATGACTTTGGTTTCTTTTATATAATTGCTGATATTCTTATTTATCATGGATCAGGCACAGATATGGTGGTTGCAGAGGTTAATAAAGAGCTATTAGCAGAGCTTGAATCCATGGGTTTTCCTACGGCCCGTGCAACACGAGCACTTCACTTTTCAGGTAGAGAGGATAAATAGTAAATACTAGTCTTAATGTTTATTCTGATACTTCCATATAGATCTTTTTCTTGAGTGTAAAAACATGTACACTATGTAATTAAGGGAGATGAGGTAATAATCGATGTGACATGTCCATTCTTAGGTGTTTTAATCTAATATTCCTTATCCGAGGCAGTTTCATCTGTTAGGTAATTTGTTTTGAATATTCACATAATCTGCTGTCAAGAAATGATTTATTAGCCAATAGGGTTCTTATGTGTGCTTTTGAGTGTGGAAAATTGGCTCATGCCCTAAAACAGCTTTAAGTCTGCCAGTAAACATTTTTAAACCTGCCAGGAAGCATCTTTATAAAACTGCCCAAAATCAAAGCTTCCAGCTGTAAAAAAATTCAAATCATTGTGAATGTGGGAAACCCACACAGGACTGATCTGACAGTCAATTACAGCCATGTGTAGCAAAGCAATGTGATATAAAAATAGCAAACTTTAATTAAATCAGCCAAGGAGCTTTAATTTGTTTAGATTCGATTTGTCTTCTTTGAGTTTAAAATACCTGGGCGGCGAAAGGTGGCAAGGGCTTGGGCAAGGGAGGCACTAGGAGGCACAGAAAAGTCCTCTGTGATAACATTTAGGGTATTAGGAAACCTGCCATTAGGTGTTTGCCTGGGAGAGGAGGTTTCAAGTGTATTGATGGCTTGGTCTACGAAGAGACTAGGGGTGTCTTAAAGATCTTCCTGGAGAATGTCATAAGGATGCTGCCACTTACACTTTGTACGAGAGAACAAAGATTAACAATTTTTGGCAATTGAACTTTCTATGGTAATAATTGGTTGTTATTGCAAACTATAGTATGCTCTGACATATTTCATTTTTAATGTCAAATATCAAGCTTAGCTAGATGATATCCAAACCTTGCACCTTTTTAAACTCCCGTAAGACAAAAACTTCTTTGTCAGATCACAAACGGGTTCCAAAAGATACTCGGGGAACTGTGATAAAAGAACATACTTCCCATGGGTTGGTTACAGTTAAAAACCATTATCCATTTTTATTGTGCAGGCAACTATTTGCTTATTTTGGAAGAAGAGCTTTGTTTTTTTTGCTCGGTAATAGTGATTTCATTTTATTAATAGTTAGCCGGGAAAAACTTGCCCTGAAACAAGGATGGTAACAAGCAGGAGTACCATCTCCCCAATATAGCTCATAGAAAATACCACAAGCATACCATAAGCCAGAAATCCCCCAAACCTACAACACATAAATTTAAGATTTGCTTTTGGCATCCCCTTTAGAATGGGAACGAAGAACCATATCAAAGTTCTTTTGTTGTCTTACTTTTTTCCATTTCACTGTATGCCACCCATCTTCAAGTTTAGCCGCCTCCTTCTGCCACTCTGAAGATATATCCATTGAGATTCTCCCAACATTCCCAACACAAGAACCCTCAACCTGAATCATACCTCCTATAGGCTCTGAATCTAACAGACCATGGTTCCCCATTGATCTACTCTTCTCTCTTCCCTCTGGTGTACCCACACCATTGACTTGAGAGAACCCCCTTGCTTGATCAGCCAAAACAGAATTATCACTATGCTCCTTTGGAAGAGCAGCCTGAGAAGGTGCCCCTTGAGGCTCCTACACCCTTTCCTCAACAACTTGAGAGAAACTCCTTTGCTTTTCAGCCTTCATCTCAACCGTGTAGTGTTGTTGAGAGACATCTTTCCACCACGTTGCCTCCTTAGACCTCCTATCTTTGCCACATTGTGCATCCATGTGCCCTGTTTGGAAACATCTTCTACACCTAAAGGGAACACCTTCATAGTCCAAAGATTGAGTGCAGCAGCCTTTTGAAGTTTTAATTGAAATTCCAGCTAGAAGCCCATCAGAAACATCCATTTCTGCCAAAATACGAGCAAAGGTAGAATGAAGGAGACTTGACGATTCCTTATCTACCATCATAAAATCTCCTAACGAGTTCCCAACCGCTTCTAAAAGCGAGTCAAACCAAATGTTAATGTTATTGTAGCTATGGTCGGATTCCTTCAAGCCAACATAGATAGCATAAAGGTTCTGATAATATAATTATTGTGATATGATAATTATATTGATAATTATTGGTAATGTAATTATTATATTAATAATATAATATAATTATTGTGATATGATAATTATATTGATAATTATTGGTAATGTAATTATTATATTAATAATATAATATAATTATAATATAATTTGTGATAATATTATATTATAATATAATTATATTATCAATATATAATACATAATTATATATTAAATATAGTTATATGAATTAATTAATTGGGCCACATATGAAGTGTGGTGACCTGTAGTGAAGGGGCAACACCAATAGATATAAAGGAAGATTAAATCTTCCTCTCTTAATACAAGAACAATATAACAATTGCAGATTGAGAGATCAAAGTGCTCGGGGGAGACAATTGTGAATTGTCTATGGCTGGGAGGGCAAATCAGTGCCTATGGTTAAACGAGCACCATAAAAACAACATGGTATCAGAGCCAGGTTCCCTAATAGCCTGTAAGGTTTTAGGAAAGAGGAATGCATTCAATTGCAGGATATTGATTATATGCAGGAGAATAATATCACATCCTACAATCATATGCTTGGGCAATACAATTCACGGGAAGGATAAGGACACTAAGTCAGGCTATCAACAAATTTTAATTGTTTTGATTGTAAGAAGCTTGAACATATCATGAATAAAATGCTTCTCATCATCTCAGAAATATGAAATTTGAATGATTGGACTATCGCTGCAAAATTCCAAGAATCCTATGGCTGAATGAGGATCACAGACATGGAAGAATATATATCTACAAGCAGCCTGGAAAGAGAGCTATGCGGCACAGTTCTTCAACTGTCACCACAAAAGAATTTATCATTCTAGCGGAACCAGGAAAATGATGCTTGCAAAAGTTATAACTATGTGAAAGTTATAGCATAATGTCATAGATCTAGCGTAGACCTGATCTTCCTTCCAAGCTCATGAAGAAATATTTGAAGTCTGTGTGTTGCCAGGTCTCGACAAAGGCTTCCGATCTCTTCCAATGCCCGACAAAATTCAAGATCACAAAAATAACGGAGTTCCCGACCTAGTTCACAAAGCACCAAATTCCCCGACTCTTCAATAAGAGACACTTATCAAAATGAATGACACACGAGATGAATTCAATGTGTTATGGATGCCATTAGCAGAAATATAAGTGGGGAGACTAGATTTAGTGGAAAAATTGGAGAGGAGTATATTAGCAAGCTTCGTATACATATTATAAGTGGATAGCGGTCGAATGGATATGAACAACAATAGATGTGACGAGGATGCTGTAGGCTTGGGTATCGAGATAAACACTTTGATCATGCTTAGAGACGATATATCAATTGATGGTGAATAATGCCTAGAAAATAGATTCCAATCGTGGTATCAAAATGACAGATGGCAAGAGCAGCGCTATGAAGAAACTGATCGCATGGGCATACGACCTTGAACAAATACATTGACCCAATACTAATAAATGAAATATTTTTGTCCAATTCCATATCAATGGGAGATTATAAAATTAGATGTTTGTGCATTTCTAAATGACATTGGAGGGCGATTCCATAAAATAACTCTGTCTACTTGGAACGATATGGTTGACAACAATAATAGTCATGCGATGTTTTTATTCTATTGTGAAACATTATAATGGCATCTTAGAAGAGCGATAATGATAACTATTGAGGCGTGGATCATAGTAGCGGGTACAAATATTGTGGAGCGGGAGCATTGTGATTGCTTATTTCAGGATCTATAATATCAAATATTCCAAGTCTCTCAACATCGATAATACCACTTCTTTATTTTGTGTAGATCCCTATGTTCGTAGTGACTGTGAAGGTATTAAGATTCCATATTAAGAATGTAGACTTTGTAGTATTCAATATGCCCATGCCTGTCAATCATTGGTCACAAACTTCATGTTCTCAGTGGAGATGGCAAGCTGCTCCAAGCAATATTTCATTGTTGGAAATTCTTCTGGAGTTTTGTAACCAGTTAGTGGTAACATTACTCGACATCTACAATGATGGATTTGAGTGAACTGTGCAAAAGTATATCAGACTCCCTTAGTTTGTGAACACCTTTAGAATTTTGCAAGATTGATGATTCGTGCCCAGTCAATTGGTGGTATCGATTATTTGCAGCAAGTTGCAAGACAATCAACATATCTAAGTGTATATAGGGCCCATGATCAAACCTTGGCATTTTTGGATTGTCCAACAACTGTGTATATGCTTATGCATTGGTTGTTTTCATAGCCTGAGACTACATACAACCATCAATGACACTTGAGGCGCTGCTGCAATACATTCCCAACAACGATTTCAAGATACAGAATAACTGGATACAAAGTGTGGTAACTTATATAAAAACTTGTGATGATGCAATAGGTAGGATCTGGTAATTTCTGCTCTTGGACGAGTATCCACAGATGTGGAATGCCTTCAAGAGAAAAGTATTTTTCAATCCTATCAAAATAAAGTAGTTGATTGCTCAACAAGTTGTGGATAATGTGGTTCAACCACTGCTAGATCGTAGATGGAAATGACTCTGATTAGGATAGAGATGTGATTGTTGGTCAGAGTTGAAAGCTCGCCCTGATATCTCCTATCGTGTCCCTCCCATATTGGAAGTAGACTAAGGTTTTCAAATCTATCAAATATAAGATAAGTATTCCATGCTTGATTAATGCACACGAATTTTTATATTTATTAATTCATGCTATAACATTGGGATAGTAAATCTTGTATGCTTCTATCATTGGTATTTCCTTTCGGGATAGTTTGATTTTATGAAATATTTGTAATCTCTTTGAAATGCTTTCAGGACAGATCAAGAAGCATAAGAGATTGCATTCAAGGGAGAAAGAACTTGATGGTTGATGTTATGGCACTGAGTTGAAGATTGATATCAAATTCAGATCGAGTTTGACAAATCCATCGGAGGCAACCTTGAACAAGGAGATTAGGAGGTTGATGCATGTACTTGGAGCTTCAGAAGGGAGCCACACTATCATGAATGTTTGGTGTTGCCAAGCCTGGGGATAAATCCATAGTTTATTATATTCACTCATTTTACTATGGAATCAGACAAGTACATTTGTGTACGGGAAATTGCTCTTGCAAACAATGTTGTGGTCATTGAAAAAATAAATCATGTGCCAGATGATGAGAGTCTCTTGGAGCAGGATATCTTCCATGATTGGAGTATGTGAACATGGTATGCTTCCGTGACAAAGGGAGAAGCTAAAGAATTTGCATTAGTTGGCATCCGAGGATCTTGATTCAGAGGGAGTAGACCATATCAATATGGTTTCTTTAGTGATTAAGAAACTATAGCAGTTTGAGGACTATGATTCATGGGATGGAGTCCCATGTGTGTAGGCTCAAATGCCTTTATGCGGACACCTAAGTCTTGATAATCCTGGAGAGCTTGGAGTTCATCAAGAGTGATTCAAAGTATATTAGAGATATGGTGCATAGGAATGCTATTCAGTCTAGGTACATTATCACTAAAGAACAGATGACTGATATTCTCACCAAGCCTCTTGCCAAAGTAAAGTTTGTGCATATTTTTGAGACAAGCTTGGAGCTGTGGAGAATGAAGCCCTTGTTGAGAGGAGTCTTAGTATCAATGATTTCTTGAGATGTACTTAATGCATTCCTCTTTGAGAGAGAAGTTTGAGGTATCATCCCTTGTAATGCATTCTTCTCTGTCAGAGAGAAGTTTGAGGTGAAAGCCTTTGTTCCACCTTCTGGGAGTAGCCATGGTAGATACGCCCTCTGATATGTTTCATGGTGGATGTCATGTGTGTGACTCCATGACTTCATTGGTTTATGGGCCCCTTTGAACATCATTGAGAGGTGACGATCTCTCAATGGTGAGCATTTTTATTTCTGGTTATTATTGCAAGGTGACGACTTTACAATATTTGATCACACTATCATGATGGATATCATGAGACTTGATATCCGTGGACATGTCATGATGGTTGATATCTCTTAAGTAATATCAAATTGCTATGGTGGATATCATGAGACGTGATATCTATGGATAAGCCTTGTTAGATGATATTACTGAGATATTCATGGTGGATATTATGTGACTTAATATCCTTGGATATGCCATGAGTTAATATCCTTATGGTAGGTATCATGTGACTTGATATTTGTGCACATGCCATAAGGGTGAGTTTATGGTGGATATCACGTGACGTGATATCCGTGGATATGCCATAATTCCTGATATCACGGCGAGGTGATATCTTTCTCTCACACAGTAGATAAATCTATTGTGTTCTCAACAAAGGATAGGAATACTCCTCCCTAGTTAAGAGGGAGTGTTAATGTTATTGTAGCTATGGTCGGATTCCTTCAAGCCAACATAGATAGCATAAATGTTGTGATAATATAATTATTGTGATATAATAATTATATTGATAATTATTGGTAATGTAATAATTATATTAATAATATAATATAATTATAATATTATTTGTGATAATATTATATTATAATATAATTATATTGATAATATATAATACATAATTATATATTAATTATATGGGTTATAATTATATATTAAATATAATTATATATATTAATTAATTGGGTCACATATGAAGTGTGGTTACCCTTTGTGAAGGGGCACCACCAATAGATATAAAGGAAGATAAAATCTTCCTCTCTTATTACAAGAACAATATAACAATTGCAGATTGAGAGATCAAAGTGCTCGGGTGAGACAATTGTGAATTGTCTATGGCTTGGGAGGGCAAATTAGTGCTCGTGGTTAAACGAGCACCATTAAAACAACACCAAAGATGAAGAAGATTAGGAAGCCTTATCCATAGAGGCATCTTGTCAAAAGTTTCATTAGCTGTACAAAATTCAGGATGCCAATGTTTAAGCATCAGAGAATACTTCTCCCAACTCCAAAAATGTTCACACAAAACCTTTGTTCTGTCTTGAGTATTTTCGAAGACAACAGTAAAAAACCCTTTTGCCACAGGGTATATTTGAACACACCCGTCAATGATGGGCTCCCAGTTATCTAAAATCCAGGAGTGAAGATCATGTAAGCTTGGCTAGAGACCCCTGAATCGCCCGATCACACCCAGTTCTGAAAAGACTAAGACATTGTAAGCTATTTCCTCCTCAACCTCTGAACTCAGATCCACTGCAACAGTCTTGGATGATGTGATTGAGCAACTCCCCACACCATCCACAAACTAATTGTGGTACCCAAAACAATGCTTGGACGACTTTCTAAAACCCTGGCCCTGAGGCGCTTTTGTGTCCAATACCCCCATCTGTCATCTGCCTCCGTGGGCAGCGTCATTCAACAAACAACCTCCATCATTATTTCTGTCGCCTTTGGTAGAAACCTGCATCGTTCCATTCGACAAAGGCGCCGTAGCCGTAGCTGCAAGTTGTGATTGTGCCTGATACACAACCTTCCCTTTCTCAAGATCGCGGATTTTGGTGGAGTTTTCTCCCTCCAAAAAACCCCTAAATTCTTTTCGTGGTAACCGGGCCACCAAACTTTCACTGTCGCCCTTGTGTAGTGCCATGCATGCTTTCGAAGCCTTGCTGCTATGTCCTTGCTTACAGTCGATAGTACCAAAGCGGCCATTTCTGGGAAGAGAAACGAAATGCACCTTCGTATCTGTAGAAATGATCGAAACCCTAGCCCCAATGGTCGGAGATTTCAAATAACTTTGGAGCGTCATAGCTTAGTTCAAATGGCTTTTTTAGAAGAGCTCTGTTTTTGACAAACACAAACATGCTCTCATTAAAACCATAGATAAAATCATAAAAATTGCAGAGGCATTTTTATTCTTATTCTGAGTTCTTTTATAACTGCATGTTTTCCATGGACGGTTCGTTTTTTGTTAGGGTTGTCTATTTGATGGTTGACAAATTGTTCTATTGACCTGTCTTTGCCTTCTTGTTTTAATGTGTGGTTGAACTTGGACTATTTTGTCTTCTCTTTTTTCCAGCAGTGTTGACACAAGATTTTATGATTGCTTGCCATTTTGTCATTATTTTAAAATTTTAATGTATGAAGAAATTAGCATCCTAGCCAATTCCTACTGAGGCATCCCCACCAAAATTGGTAGAAGAGACGAACATTAAATGAAACTTGGATTTTAAATAAAAGAGGTTGAAATTACAAGATATCAGTTTTGTATTAAGATATAACACACCATGATATTTATATGTAGCTTTAAAATATTTGGATAGTAACTTGTATTATTTTTGTTAGTTATAAAGGAATATAATAACTTTTGGAGACTATTCAATTCTATTTTGCTAGCTTATCTTGTAGCGAAAAATTTCAATAACATATTAAACAAAAGTCCCATATAGTTATGTTGCACCATGCTAAAATAGACATTGATGTGCAATCACAGACTCATTTCTGACTTCCAAACAATATGAAGTTCACGAGTTTCCATAAGTGACATTTCCAAATTAGTTACCACACAAGCCCACTTGAGGAATGGTTGCTTGTTACATTAAGTTCAATTATTCAATTAGATCCACAACAACTGATCATGTCATCATTAGGTTGTTCCATGCATACTACGAGATACCTACATTATATGCGATGAAATCGAATATGAGAATTAAAGTTCCAGCTCTTCTCGATGATAATGAAAATGGAGAGTTTTACGAGTGCATAAATGGTTAACTAAGTCAAAATATTTACAAATTTCTAAAATCTATTTACACATTTTATTGATGAAGGGTACTTCCCTTACTAACCCAAACTCACAACACAACAGGGAAATATTTTTTTTTTGTAAGAACCGAACAATTGCAAGAATAGAAACACTTGCTTTCTATTCTCTTCAATCAAATGACATTGTAATATTCAAAAAAATAACATGCTACAGACACATGGGCATTTTCATTACAATAATCTGCAAGACAGAGCTAAAAACTACTCTTCTGTAACCAAGCCCGAAACCCACCTTCATCACTGTATATGTAGCACCAATAACCACCTTAGAATATTTTAGAAAGTAAAACTTTCCCATTCTGGCGCCTAGCGATTCAATTTCCCGCCTAAGTGATTTCTCTCTCTTCCTTTTTGTATCGAAACTTGAGTCTTGATGGCACAACTTCCAGAAGTCATAACTTTTGAACTGTGTACCCGATTTTCTATTATATCGCTTTTCGGAAATCTCTCAGAGTGATCTACAACTAGGATAATGTAGCACCATCCCGAACAAGTTTTGACCCCCTTCCGAAGCCTCTAAGGTCTTCAAAATTGAGTTCAAAGTTTTCATACCACCCAGTCAAAACAAATTATTCAATATCTTCAAGACTGGACCTGATCTTGCCACAAAAAATTACTGGCTTGCATATATTTCCAAAATGAACCTCTAGGGAAGTAATTGGAACTATCCGTATTCAAACAAAAAACATACTAAAAATAGTAAACTTGCCAAAAATAGTAACCCTGCTCAAAATAGCCCTTATTGAAAAATTAGACATTATTTTTGGGTGATGCAAGATTGCTCTTACACTCTGGATGCTCTTGCATTAGACACCTGAGGTAATTTGAGAAGTGACCTTGTCACATCTCAGGTGTTTAGAAGAAAACCCAAGGCGGTCAACCTCTTCCTTTGATAGCCATGATGAATTTTCAACATGCCTTCCTTTCCATTTGACCAAGTACTCTTCATATTTTCTGTTTCTTGCGCTTTAGCCAACACGACTATCCAAGATATCTTTTATCTCCTCCTTATCTGAAGTAGGTGCTGAAATATTCCATTGTGCTCCTACTATTTCATATGTAATACTCATTCATGATACTAGGTCAAGTCTGAAATATTAAATACAGGTGAAATGTTAAGTCCACTTGGCAACTCTACATCATAAGCATTTCTAGAATCATGCTTCTTCAGGATTTTGCATGGTCCAAATTTCTTCATCTTCAACTTATTATATGTTCCTATTGGAAATCTCTCATTTCTCAAATGAACTACGACTTCATCTCCAATTTGAAATTCCTTATATCTCCTTTTCTGATCAGCCTTAGCCTTGTACTGGATATTCATTTTATTAATATGCTTTCTTACCTCTTCATGTAAATTCTTCAGGTGTTCTGCAAAGTCTTCAGTTTCGGCGCTACTCTTTTCTCCTTTGTCAGAATTTCTTAATTCTGAAGCATTTCGAAGACTACTTCCATATACAATTTGGAATGGTGATTTAACAGTGTTCCCATTGACATAATTATTGTATGCAAATTCTGCCTGTGGTAAATCAGATCCCACCCCTTCGGTTATCTCCTACTAAGCATCTCAATAGATTCCCCAAACTCCTATTCACCACTTTTGTCTGCCCATCAGTCTGGGGATGGTGTGCTGAATTGAACTTCAAATTTGTCTTTAGCTTTTTCCACAATGTCTTCCAAAAGAACCCAACAAACTTAGTATCTCGATCTGAAACTATGCTCTTTGGTAGAGCATGTAGTCTCACCACTTCTCTGAAAAACAATTTTGCCACATGAACAACATCATTAGTCTTCCTACAAGGAATAAAATGTGCCATCTTTGACAACCTGTCGACCACCACAAAAATGGAATCGTGTCCTCTTTGAGTCCTTGGTAAACCAAGAACAAAGTCCATACTAATATCTGTTGAAATATTGTTCGTTCGTGTTTACTAAACGACATAACAATTATTTTATATATATATATATATATATATATATATATAATGAGATATAGAATATATATTAAATTAAATATATAATATATATTAATATAATATATCATATATAATGAGATATAGAATATATATTAAATTAAATATATAATATATATTAATATAATATATCAAACAAAATATATATATATATATATATATATATATATATACACATATATATATATCACAAAATAAAAAA
>MU227088.1:2630953-2643819 GCA_018584345.1 Thuja plicata | reverse complement strand
AAGTGATAAATTATCATGATATGACATTTTGAATTGAGTCAAATATCATGATATGAAAATTCTACTAAATTGGTAAACTCTCTCTCAAGAGGGAGTGTTGAAATATTGTTCGTTCGTGTTTACTAAACGACATAACAATTATTTTATATATATATATATATAATGAGATATAGAATATATATTAAATTAAATATATAATATATATTAATATAATATATCATATATAATGAGATATAGAATATATATTAAATTAAATATATAATATATAATAATATAATATATCAAACAAAATATATATATATATATCACAAAATAATAAATAATATTGAATCGACTACTTATAATATAAACATGGCTTAACATAACATTAGTCACGATACCTATCGTGATTGACATATATAACAGTCACGATAATATCGTGACTGTTCATATATGACAGTCACGATAAGTATCGTGACTGTTCTAATTCCCTTTTGTTAAAGGCCGACAGTTATATTAAATTGCGAACATGCTAATCAAATCGTATGTTATCAACAGTCATCATTTATAATAAGATATGACTGTTGATAGTTGATACTCCTTCGGTTCAATATAAATAGTTGATATTCGTTGTAAAATCAATCAATCACAACGGCAATTGTATTCTACAGTGAATATCAACTATCTACAATATATTAGTTTTATAATATCTTCTGATTCAATTTCCTTAACAATATCCTCCCATGGTCTCTTTGGTGCAGGTAATGGCTGATATAACCTTGTATTTTGCATGGTTCCTTTTGCCATCTGACATATTCTACAACTTTGCACAAACTTCTTAACATCTTGTTGCAATTGTGGCCAATAATAATGGTCACTAACCAAAGCAATGGTTTTATCTCGATCAAAGTGTCTAGCCAATCCTGCACTATGCTTCTCTTTGATTAGGTTCTCCCTCATGGAACTTTTTGGAATGCACAATTGGCTACCTTTGAATAACATACTGTTTTGGATTATAAAATCCAACCATCTGGTCTAGTCTAGAGTAATAGGGTTTGTGCAAGCTCTCCAGGCCTCGCCAAAATTTATTAAAATAATCTCCTAAGTTAGATTATTTCTATTTTAATAGTCACTTCTAGATATTGTAAATATCTTGTATAATAGATTCTTTCTATTAGTTGTATGTTTCTTTTTAGAAACATCTCTTTTGTAAACTCTATAAGAACAATCCGTTCTAGTAAATAATCATTCATATATTTTACCAATTATCTGTCATATGGAATCAGAGCGGGATTTTTAATTTTTCTTTTGAATTTTTTTTCGTTTCTAAAATCTTTCCTTTGGAATTTTTTTAGTAAATTTTTCAAAAAAAGAATTTTGTGGGTTTCCTCTTTGGAAAATTTTTCACCAACGTTTGTACTTTCCTCTTCTGCAACTCGCATAGGGTTTTCGCGGGTCTGTTTGTGGAAATTTTCGGCTTCTTCGACTGTTCTTCATGAGCATTCTATCCTTTGACGGGTTGTTTTGAGTTCTTTGGCCTAAATTTCTCCTCCCGTGGCTTGTTTTTGGGACACGTCTGCAACTTCGACCATTTTGATGGTTGTTCAAACACCACAGACGCAAGCATATCTGTTGTTTGACGACCATTTTTGTTTGCTTTAGAAGCTTTAAAACCATTTTTGAGAACGCGGCCTGCTAAAAAGGGTATTTTTTTCTTAGTTTCCAGACCGTTTTTCTTTTCTGCGACCCATTTTCTACAAAAATGACTATTTCTTGCAAAATTTGTGCCGACAAACCTAGGGGATTTGAGTGGCAACCTTTTTCAAAGCTTCTCAGCAAGTTTTTTTCCCACTTGTCTTCAGCCGACTGTGGTTTCTACCAAAACCCTCCGTTTTTTGGCCGGATTCAAATTTCAATTGCAAATTCCTGGCGGGTTTTTGAGAGGATTTTTGGGTGTCTTTCAAAATTTTCTGGGTCCTCCAAAAATTCTGCCTTGAGATTCGTGATTGGAAATCTCTTGTTTAGTCTTGAAATCTATGCCTGTTTTTCAACATTAGTCTTATTAACAAAGTCATATGCACGTATTGCACATATTCTACCTCGATATTTGTGCCGCCATTTGGTCAACCACCTTTGACCTCAGTCTTCTCCAATGGCACCTCTGACAAATATTCCGCTTGAGGGCAGTCAGAAATTCAATGGTAGAAACTACAATACTTGGAAGCAACGCATGATGACAATCTTTGAATACAAATGTCTTGACTAAATTATTTTGGGCAAGACTACTCGTCCCGAGGAAGAAGGCAAAGAGCAGGATAAATTTGATGAGCAAAATCAAGAAGTTGTTATGCTCATCAAACTTTTAGTCATTGATGATCAACTCCTGTAGGTTCCTTCCGGTAAAGCAACTATGGAGCCATCTAAAAGCTCTACATGAAACCTCAGATAAGAACCGTGCATTCTTCTTGAAGAACATGCTCTTCTCGATCATGATGGATGAACATGTGTCCCTGCAAGATCATTCCAACAAAATCAAGAATATTCGAGATCACAAAATGGATGAAGAAGACATGGCGGTGATCACCCTGAAGAGTCTACCATCTTCCTATGAGCACTTTGTTGAAACTCTCAACATTGCTTCCACTCATTCTGATGTTTTGATTTCCGATCTCTGCATAATGCTTCCTATGAGCACTTTGTTGAAACTCTCAACATTGTTTCCACTCATTCTGATGTTTTGATTTTCGATCTTTGCATAATGCTTCTATCCCAAGATCGCTGGAAACAACAATTAGGCAGTGGTACCAACACCTAAACCCACAAGCAACTATCACTTCTCTCAGTCTCCTCAATAGAAGACCTTTGCTCAGTCTTCAGAACACCCGAAGAAGAAAAATATTCAGTGCAACTATTGCCATAAGTTTGGTCATATGAAGTTGGAGTGCCGTAAACGCTTAGCTGCTCAAGCCAAGCAATTTGGTTCACAGCCTCAAGCGCATGCTGCGGAGCACACTAAGCAGGGCGAGTCTTCCTTTTATGCCTTCATGGCTAAAGACCTGCAGATCATATAAAATCCTCTGCCTGGTATATTGATTTAGGTGCCTCCCGCCACTTCACTCATCGCTGGGATTGGATCACAGATTTTCAGCCATTCTTAGGTTCAGTTATTTTTGGAGTAGGGGAGTACACCGTTGTCGGCAAAGGCAATATTCAAATATAGTTTAGAGGAAGGAAATTGATTTTCCTTGATGTGTAATATGTTCCAGGAATGGAACTCAACCTTCTCTGAGTTAGTCAAATTTTGAGACATTCCCCTTGGCTCGACGTGACATTCAGTTCACATCAATGCAGTATCATTTATCGGGAGACTTAGTCTATTGTTGCTGTGGGTCTTGAGGATCATGGTCTATACAAACTAGTTGGCTCTAGTGATTCTCAGGAGCTTGCTATGGCAGCCCATTGCTCTTTTGTTAGTACACTCTGGCATCAATGGTATGGACAATTAAATGTGCACTATCTTTCTCAAACTTGTTTGGGAATATCTTGTCATTGGACTACCAGAGATTCAGACTGACAACCTTGGAGTTTGTGGAGCATGTCAGGCTGGGAAGCAACATCGCACCCCATTTTCTGATGGCAACTCTTGGAGAGCTTCTAAGGTATTACAACTGGTCCATGCTGATATCTGTGGACCTATGACTACTCCTATTACTGGGTCCAGGTATTTTTTACTTTTTGTTGAAGATTTCACTCGTAAAATGTGGGTGTATTTTCTTCGTCAAATCGGAGGCATTTGTTTTATTTCAAAAGTTCAAAGCATTTGTATAAAAATACGGCATAAAGCGCCAATTAACAACACCCTACACCCCTTAGCAAAATGGTGTAGTTGAGCGAAGAAACCGCACAATCATCGAAATCCCGACCTATGCTTGAACACAAGAGTGTTCCAAAGAAATTTTGGGCTGAAGCAGTCCACACTGCTGTCTATCTTGTCAATCGCTCTCCCACAGTGGCTTTCAAGAAGCAGACTCTGGAAGAGGCTTGTTTAGGTCGTAAGCCCATAATCAATCATCTCAAAGTTTTTGACTCCACTGCTTTTGTCTGGATCCCTGATGCTAAACACACTAAGTTAGATTCCAAGAGCCAAAAACTCATGGTCACTGACTAAAATGATAATCACAAAGCCTACCGCTTGGTTGACATCGAGACTAATCATCTCATCTTCAATCGGGATGTGGTCTTTGATGAGGAACGAGGGCCATTTCAGCTCTCTCCTCCAGTTATGGCTTCAGAGGATCAGTTTGCCAAGACTCAAGACTTGGGTATTCGTCTTCCATTAGGTCCACCTGATGGGAGCACTTTAGCTGAAAAGACACCAACTGTTCCCATTCCTGCCTCTCCACCAATTCCTTCTTGTGCAGACTCACCCAAACATGCAGCCACACCACCTTATTTTGCTCAGGATTCATCCCATCTTTTGTTTGATGATGATGATCCCATAGCACCTCCTGCTTCTAATGTTAGCACTTCTACTCTCCGGCCTAAATGGTGGGCTAAGACGATTGGCGATCTTCATGATGATGAGTTCATCAAGGGTCGAACTGCTTGGAAGAAGAGAAAACCTTCCGACTCCGTAAATTTTGCTCTCATGGCCAACATTCACAATTTGTATGAACCTCAAACATACACAAAAGCGAAAGGGATACTTGAGTGGGAAGAAGCTATGTAGATTGAGCATCATAGCCTGTTGAAAAATAACACTTGGGTTTTGTCAGATCTTCCTTCAGGAAAGAAACTCATCGGCTGCAAATGGGTCTATAAAGTCAAATACAAAGTTGATGATACTTTAGATAAGTTACAGGAAGAAGTGTACATGAGAGAACCTCATGGATTCAAGGTTGCAGGAAGAGAACACCAGGTACTCATATTGGTGAAAACACTCTATGGCCTCAAACAGGCTCCTCGGGCATGGTAGATGAAAATTGATAAGTACCTCACAGACCACGGTTTCCAGAGGAGTCCTTTTGACTAAAATCTGTATTTTAATACTATTGGCAGTGATATCATCATTCTGGTTATCTATGTTGATGATTTGATTATCACTGGCAATTCCAAATCGTTGATTCAGGGAATCAAACATAATCTATGTCAGTCTTTTGACATGAGCGACCTTGGATCACTACTGCCTAGGTGTCGAGGTTTGGCAGCAGTCACATGGCATCTTCATCTCTTAGTCTAAGTATGCACGGGCTTTGTTGGACAAATTCAGAATGCAGGATTGTAAACCCACATCTACACCTATGGAGTCTGGTCTAAAGTTATCAACCAAATCTGGCTCTCTTGTTGAGAATGAATCCGCATTCAGACTACTAGTGGGTAGTTTGATATATCTCACTGCCACTAGACCTGATCTGAGCTTTGTAGTAAGTTACATATCTCGCTTCATGACAACTCCCACTTCCGATCATTGGGTTGTAGCGAAGTGTATCCTGCGCTATGTCAAGGGCACTCCTGATTTTGGTATCCTCTATGGACAAACCAAAAATGCTTGACTCATCGGTTACACAAACTCGGATTGGGGAGGCTCTATTGATGACAAAAAGTCTACATCCGGATATGTCTTTAGTTTGGGCACTAATGCTATCACTTGGACCAGTAAGAAGCAACAGGCCGTATCTCTTTCCTCAACAGAAGCTGAAAATCAGGGAACAATTAAAGTAGGTTGTGAGGCAATTTAGCTTCGTAGGACGCTTTCCAACATCCATATGCCTCAGGTAGGCCCTTCACCCCTCTTTTGCGATAATCTAGGGGTCCTCAAACTTGCCAAAAATCTAGTCTTCCATGAGCACACTAAGCATATTGACATTCATTGTCATTTTATCCGTCAACTGGTTGAAGATGGATCCGTGGATTTGCAGTTTGTGCCTGTAGCTGACTAGACTGTTGATATTCTCACCAAGTCCCTACTTCCAGAGAAGTTTGTCAAATTGAGTGGGCAGCTTGGTGTCGTTGATCGGTTGACCATTAGTGGAGGGTATAAAATTATATCTCGTAAGTTAGATTATTTCTATTTTAATGGTCACTTCTAGATATTGTAAATATCTTGTATAATAGATTCTTTCTATTATTTGTATGTTTCTATTTAGAAACATGTCTTTTGTAAACTCTATAAGAACAATTTGTTTTTTGTAAATAATCAATCATATATTTTACCAATTATATGTCTTATAAAATTAAGATCCTCAGGATACAAATTCTTGAGTTCCTGGAAACCAAGAACTTCGATTGCATCTTTGTCAGCGAATTCAGCCTCTTGCTCAGGGCATCTGCAGCCCTATTAGACTTTCCACTCCTGTGCTTCAAAACAAAAGTGCAACTCTGCAAAAATTCAACCCATTTTAAATACCTTTGATTCAAATTTCCTTGGCTATTCAAATACTGTAAAGCTTGATGATCACTAAACAAAACAAACTCTTTAGGCAAAAGATAATGTCTCCACTTCCTCAATGCCTGAACTATAGCATAAACTCTTGATCTTAAAGATAATATTTTCTTTTGGCATCATTCAACTTCTCGATAAAATTAGCAACGTGTTTACCTCCCTGACTCAAAACAACTCCAATGGCATTACCACTACCATCACGGTCTACTTGAAATACCTTATTAGAATATGTAAGTGCCAAAATAGGTTGTTCTGTAACTTTTCTTTTTAACAAATTAAAACTCTTTGCAGCTCCTGGTGTCCACTTAAACTCTTTTCTATCCCCTCTCATTGTTTCAGTTAAGGGTCCACAGATACTACTAAATTTTTTGATAAATTTTCTGTAAAAGCTAGCCAAACCATGAAAAGATCTTACCTCAGTAGCACTCCTTGGAGTAGGCCATTTAAGGATAGCCTTCACTCTCTCTGGGTCCATTTTAAGACCCTCTGTTGAGACAACAAATCCTAGGTACACTAACTCCTTCACAAAATTCCACTTCTTTAGGTTAATCAACAACTTTTCTTCCCTTAACTTCTCAAAGATTCTTTGAATATGCATTATATGCTCTTCCAATGTCTTACTGAAGTTTAGAATATCATGCAAGTAAACAATGACAAATTTACTCAAAAATTCTTCCAATACTTTGTTCATGAGCCGCATGAATGTGCTCGGTTCATTGGTTAGCCCAAAGGGCATGACTAACCGCTCATACAAACCCTCCTTTGTCTTGAAGGCTGTTTTCCATTCATCTCCTCTAATCCGGATTTGGTGATATCCACTCTTCAGATCTATTTTTGTGAAGTACTCAGCTCCACTCAAACAATCCATAATGTCATCCATCTTTGGCTAGGGAAACCTATTCTTGATAGTAATCTTATTGATAGCCCGAGAATCTTTACACATCCTCCATTCTCCATTTTTCTTTGGTGCTAGTACCGCTGGTACAACACATGGACTCAAACTCACTCGAATCAACCCCTTTTGCAACAACTCTTGCACTTGTTTGTTCAACTCTCCACTCTTTGCTTGAGTCATTCTATGGGCTGCCTTATTCGGCAAACTGGCTCTAGGAATCAAGTCCATTTGATGACTAATCTTTCTTATTGGTAGCAATCCATCAGGTACATTATCAGATACAATATCCCGAAACTCATCTAACAAATCTGCAACTTCCACAAACACATCTTCTATTTCCTCTTATCAACTTTTGGAATTAAAACAAAACACACATGCTCATGCTTCATGCCGTCTAGAAACTTCCTTCCATCAGCTAAACATATTCTTGCATTACTATATACCTTTTCCTCTGTTTCCTTCAATGGCTTCAGCTTGTGTCAGACTCCATCCTTTGTCAAAGAATAGGTATTTGGATACCCATCATGTACTGCATGACGATCAAATTGCCATGGTCTCCCTAACAACAGATGACAAACATCCATAGGCATAATATCACATAATACCTCATCATGATAGTTTCCAATTTTGAACTTTACTAGACATTGTTCATTGACCAAAGCCTTGTGGTCCTTCTACAACCAAGCAATCCGGTAGGAATTTGGATGCTTCCTTCTCTCTAACTTCAATTTATTAACTATTTCCTTTGAAACAAGGTTATTAGTACTACCACCTTCTATAATGACATTACATAGTTTACCATTACACTTACATCTTGTGTGAAACAAGTTCTTACTTTGCTCAGGCTCCTCATCATTTAGCAAGGCTCTTCTAGTAAATAAGGACCTCTCCTCTTTCAGCATCTTCAGAATGCGAAGACTTAATATCCTCATCTACATGTGGAACTTGTGCATTGCCCTCTGGTCTCTTGTTTGTCGTCCCTTGATGTTGGGGATACTCATAAGTCGTATGTCCTCCGCACTGGAAACATGTTCCACGAAAACCTCCTCTTTTCGGTCCTCTTTCTCTTCCTCTATGATCTCCATTAATTTGATCGCAAGGACAATAGGAATTATTTCCCCTTGATTTTGACTTCTATTAGAGTCATCATTCTTCTTCTGATCTTTTTGGCTTGCATAAGACCGTCGACTCGGCTTTCCACCATGACCTCTTCCTTTTTGCTTGCTCTCAAACTTCTTGTTCATTTTTTCTTCTACCTTCAAAGCAAATTTATATGCATCTTCAATGGTAGACATTCTTATCATTATGAACTCTTCTGGAATACTCGGCCTCAACCCATTTATATAACGTGCAATCTTCTCCTTGTTGGCTTTAGAATGACCCGTTCTAATAAGGACTTTATAGATCTCTTTTGTATATTCTTGGACAGATCTTCCTACTTGCTTTAACCCTTGCATTTTCTTCTTTAATTTTTCCACCATCTGATCCCATCTTGTTATCTTCTCCGTCCCTCTTCTATTTCTCTCCAACTAACCTCTTTCCACCAAATTTCAACATGACCTTTCAGCTTGGCCTTTGCAAATCTGACCCTCTTAGGATCTTCTCCTTCTTCATACTCAAAATACTCTTCCATATCATTGATCCAATCGATCAACTCCTCTAGATTAAGATTTTCGGAAAATGTGGAAACTTCAATCTTTGGTCTCTTTCCAATCTTGGAAATGGCCCTCAAAAACCTAGTTTCGTCAGGATTCCTAGTCGCTTTTTGCTCTTCTTCAAATTGTCCTTCTTCAGATTCATCCTCACTTTCATCTCTTGCCCTAATATCAGCTCCTCTACGCAACTCCTCTTGCAGTGCTTGCACTTGTCTCTAGAGGGCTCTAAAACCCTCTTTTGTCACACCGGTGATTCTTCCACCACGGTTCCTTCGTGGAGGCATTTTCCTTACTTAGGACCTGTTTGGGGGCTTGAATTAGATTGGAATTGGCATTATCTAATTCCGGATAATGCCAAATTCCATGTTTGGGTCCATGAATAAAAATGGAATTGGAATTCTGAAATTCTGATTTTGCCCCAAAATGGGCATATCAATCTTCCACCTAAATAGGTGGAATTAGAATTTCAATTTCAATTCCAATTTTTACAAAAGCAAATTTAATATCTCGTCGGATCCATGACATGATAGATGTGTAAATGTGTGTGTGTGTATATGTGCGTATGTGTATATCTACACAAATGTGTGTATGTGTATATATACACAAATGTGTGTATATATACACACGTGTATATGTGTATATGTGTAAATATGTATATATACGCAAATGTGTGTATGTGTATGTGTATATGTGTGTATGTGTATGTGTAAATATGTATATATACACAAATGTGTATGTGTGTAAATATGCATATATACACAAATGTGTGTATATGTGTAAATATGTATATATACACAAATATGTGTGTATGTGTAAATATGTATATATACACAAATGTGTGTATGTGTATATATACACAAATGTGTGTATATTTGTATGTGTATATGTGCATGTGTAAATATGTATATATACACAAATGTGTGTATATGTGTAAATGTGTAAGTGTATGTGTATGTATATACACAAATGTGTGTATGTGTATATGTGTATATGTGTATGTATATATACACAAATCTTCTCAGTCATGTTTTGGGTGAACCAAAAAGGTCCAGCCCATATTCCGGAAATCATTTCTAGGATATGTATCCTTCCAAAATTGTAGCATCTTCCAGAATTGACCATATCTAGCATTTGGTATTCCAGCACCCAAACATGCCCTAATTCTTTGACCCACAACCACACTCCTGGTGCAAACTACCTTACGTTCGGCAATCTGTTTGCACACAGGAACTTCGGCTTTGATACCACTTGATGAAGGATACTCTCCTTACTAACTCAAAGACACAACACAACAGGGAATTAAAAAGAAAATTGTAAGAACCGAACAATTGCAAGAACAAAAACATTTGGTTTCTATTATCTTCAATGAAATAACATTACAATATTCAAAAAAATAACATGCTCCAGCCAGATGGGCATTTTCATTACAATAATCTGCAAGAGAGAGCCACAAACTATCCTTCTGGAACTGATCCTGAAAGTCACCTTCATCCATGTATATGTAGCACCAATAACCACCTTAGAATATTCTAGAAAGTGAAACTTTCCCAGTTTGGTGCCCAACGATTGAAATACCTGCCTAAGCTTAAAATTTGACTCTTGATGGCACAACTTCCGGAAGCGATAACTTTTGAACTGTGTACCTGATTTTCTATTATAACCATTTTTCAGAAACCTCTCGAAGTGCTCTACAATTAGGACAACATAGTGCAGTCATAGACAAGTTTTGACCCCTTCCGGAGACTCTAAGGCCTTGAAAATTGAGTTCAAAGTTTTCGTACCACCTTGTCAAAACAAAAAAATCAATATCTTCAAAACCAGACTTGATCTTGCCACAAAACTTTACTGACATGCTTATACATCCAAAATGAACCTCGAGGGAAGTAATTGGAACAGTCTGTGTTCAAATGAAAAACTTTCTAAAAAACTAGACAATATTTTGGGTGATGCAAGATTGCTCTTTCACCCTGGATGCTCCTACATCATTTATCTATGACTAGATTTAATTTTTATAATATTTTATATGATATTGTTTGAGAGTTATTACTAGTGCATAAACAAACAAAACACCAGTTAAAAACATAATCTATCATTGAATTTATTTGCACCTCATAGTTTATTGTGGATGGTTAAAATTTCCAAGCTCAAAACTGCTTTAATATCAAAATTATATAAATTATTAAAATTATTGAAATGTAGAACCACTGATTTATGGATTCGGTGTTGTGCATCACATTTTTTACTTCAAATTCGTTACTATCAAGCTCTTTATTATTATTTATAAATATTAATATTTTCAAACTTGATATCTCTTGGTGTATTTTACTTCAATTTTTTTTTGATTGGTAAAGGTTGATTTTATTAATATATAATATAAGGATAAAACAATATATGCTTAAAAGTTTGTGGTATGAGACCACTGAAAAGTCCATAAAACACTCTACAGATCACCAAAATTTACAGCCTGCCAACTACAAAGTCACCACCTACCTCAAATTCTGCTATCGATATATAGATATTGTTTTGCGTACCCGCTGCATAGTATCCAACTATCTATGCTTACAACTATGAACAGATAATTGCAAAAATAACTACAGAATTTTGTCGACTATACATATGTATCAAAGTTTACAAAAAGAAACTAAAACGATGCACCAAATTCTTCAAAACTCTCAAAAATGCAGGCTGTATCAATTCTTCTCCTTTTGGTTCGTTGTGCTCACCCAATAGTCCTCCTTTGAAAGCTTCCGCCGCTTCCTCGATCTCTTCACAACATTGGAGCCGAACAGTTCCTCCTCGCGCACCCTATCACATAGGTAGTCTTTAATAAAGTCCCACCCCACTTGAGCCTCAACATGCCTCTTCTCTTTTTCCTCCTCTGCACTCCATAAATCAAAGGGTCTCAAAGGTGGGGAGACCTCTGAGATATGCATCCATTCTCCATGCTTTGCAACAAAACCTTCCCTTGGTTTTTCCATCTCTATAAATGCTGTTGACTTGTATGTCCACTCCTCCCTTATGCACTGTCACATCACCCAATGGGCATCATCCTTGCTACTTAGCTCCAACTACCATGCCAGAAATATAAAAGCGATGTCCATATTTGTGTGATAATGAAATTCATACTCCATATACTCTTCCCCTAGCAATATTTTCACCATTTGGAAGAACATTGGGTCCTCAAAATTGAAAACATTCTTCAAATGACTTTTCGAGATCTTACCCACAAATGCAAGTTGCTGTTTTCATGTTATCAGGGTGGAGTTTGCCTCCATGGTTTAACAGACACCACCCGCTTCACTGCTTCACAAGCCTTTGCCAACTCCAAAGGCAAGAAGAATGAAATAACTTTGCCAACTTTTGAAATGAATATGCACGCTCCCCATGGTGTGTTGACATTTATCATTAATGTGAAATCAATGTTTTTAGTGGGTGGTGGCATCTAGAGGCCACCACTCACCATAATCAATATCTCAGAGATTATCAAAAGTCACATCGGTTTGAGGGTTATTTATGGTACTTGCCCACTTGGACAGACTGCCCGCCTCTTCATTGCCTTCACGCTTGATGTGGGTTAATCTAAGTTACCGGATTCGCGTATTTGACCCCGGATCCGGGTCCGGGTCCGGTCCGGGTCCGGATTCTCGACCCGGTCCGTGCTGGATCCGGGCAGGGTCCGCATACAGACCTGTGGGTCCGGATGGATCCGTGGCCCGCGGATCCAGACGGACCCACAGGTCAAAATGCGGACCCTGCCCGGATCCAGCACGGACCAAGAGGAGAAAACGAGGATCCTCGAGGATCCCACGCGGATCCGCGTGAATCCACAGGGACCCGCGGCCAGCCAAGATGTAAAAATAACTCTCGGAGCCTTTATAAAATAATTAAAGTCGGT
>MU227088.1:2599383-2625211 GCA_018584345.1 Thuja plicata | reverse complement strand
AAGTTTATGTTTAACTTAATCGACTTCATATTGATCGGGCATGAGTATAACAAAGGCCACGTCCACCATAGACGTGACTCAATGAAGAGTCACGTCCATTGTGGACATGACCTTCCTTGTCGATATCGTATGTATTAAACCGCAGACTTTGATCAAATTCGAAGCAGCGAAACATAGATAATACAGTCTCAAAGCATTCGAAGTATTCTGCAGTTTTATTATTTGAATTTATATTATATTATATATATATATTATATTTAATATATATATTATTTGTGAAGTCACATATATATAGATTGAGATTATATATATACAAAATTAAAAGGGAATCAACAATCTATTATCTGATCAAAGTTTATCACAAAGTAATTGGTAAAATCATTGAATGATCTTTTAACTAAGAACAAAATGTTCTATAGAGATTACAAACAAGATGTTTCTAAAAAGAAACATAGAAATGATAGAAATAATCTATATTATACAAGATACTTACAATATCTGGAAGTGATCATTAAAATAGAAACAATCTAACTTAGGAGATATTATTTTAATACCCTCCCTTGATGGTTAACTTATCAACGACACCGAGCTGCCTCCTGAATTTGACAAACTTCTCTGGAAGTAGGACTTGGTGAGAATATCAACAGTGTGGTCAGTTGTAGGAACAAACTGCAAATCCATGGATCCATCTTCAACCAATTGACGAATAAAATGACAATGAATGTCAATATGCTTAGTGCGCTCATGGAAAGCTAGATTTTTGGTAAGTTTGAGTACCCCTTGATTGTCGCAAAAGAGGGGTGAAGGGCATGCTTGAGGCATATGGATGTCAGAAAGCATCCTACGAAGCCAAACTGCCTCACAACTTGCTTTAACTGTTCCCTGATATTCAACTTCTGTCGAGGAAAGAGATACGGCCTGTTGCTTCTTACCGATCCAAGTGATAGCACCTATGTCCAAATTGAGGACATACTCGGAAGTAGACTTTTTGTCATCAATAGAGCCTCCCCAATCCGAGTCTGTGTAATCGATGAGTCGGGCATCTTTGGTTTGTCCATAGAGGATACCAAAATCAGGAATGCCCTTGACATAACACAGGATGTGCTTCGTTGCAGCCCAATGATCTGAAGTGGGAACTATCATGAAGCGAGATATGTTATTTACTGCAAAGCCGAGATCTAGTGGCGGTGAGATATATCAAACTGCCCACTAGTTGTCTGAATGTGGATTCATTCTCAACAGGAGAACCAGATTTGACTAATAACTTTAGAGAAAACTCCATTAGTGTAGATGTGGGTTTACAATCCCACATTCTGAATTTGTCTAGCAGATCCTGTGCATACTTAGATTGAGAGATGGAGATGCCATGTGATTGTTGCCAAACCTCAACACCTAGGCAGTAGTGGAGAAGTCCAAGGTCGGTCATGTCAAAAGACTGACATAGATTCTGTTTGATTCCTTGAATCAACGAGTCAAAACTGCCAGTGATAATCAAATCATCAACATAGATAACTAAAATGATGATATCACTGCCAGTAGTCTTGACATACAGATTTGAGTCAGAAGGACTCCTCTGGAAACCCTGATCTGTGAGGTACTTATCAATTTTCATGTACCATACCCGAGGAGCTTGTTTGAGGCCATAGAGTGCTTTCACTAGTTTGAGTACCTGGTGTTCTTTATCGACAACCTTGAAAATCCATGAGGTTGCGTCATGTACACTTCTTCCTATAACTCACCATTCAGGAATGCACAATTACGTCCATTTGATGGACCTTTTAGTCACACTGAGCCACTATGGCGAGGACTAATTTGATGGTGCTCATCTTTGCAGTCGGAGCAAAGGTCTCTTCATAATCAATTCCTTCACGCTGAGAGAAGCCTTTGGCAACAAGATGAGCCTTGTACTTATCTAAAGCACTACCAACTTTGTATTTGACTTTGTAGACTCATTTGCAACCGATGGGTTTCTTTCCTGAAGGAAGATCTGACAGAACCCAAGTGTTATTTTTCAATAGGCTATGATGCTCACTCTACATAGCTTCTTCCCACTTAGGTATACCTTTTGCCTCTGTGTATTTTTGAGGTTCATACACTGTGAATGTTGGCTTGGAGAGATTGATCCTCTGAATTCAAATCTGGAGGGGAGAGTTGAAATGGCCCTCGTTCCTCATCAAAGACCACGTCACGACTAAAGATGAGACGATTAGTCTCGATGTCAACCAGGCAGTAGGCTTTGTGATTATCACTGTAGCCTGTGAGCAAGAGTTTCTCGCTCTTGGCATCTAATTTGGTGCGTTTAGCATTAGGGATCCAGAGAAATGCAGTGGAGCCAAAAACTTTTAGATGACTGATTATGGGCTTACGTCTTTACTAGGCCTCTTCCAGAGCCTGCTTCTTGACAACCACTTTAGGAGAGCAGTTGAGAAGATAGACAACATCGTGGATAGCTTCAGCCCAAATTTTCTTTGGAAAATGCTTGTGTTCAAGCATAGATCGAGCCATTTCGGTGATTGTGCGGTTTCGACGCTCAACGACGCCGTTTTGTTGAGGGGTGTAGGGTGTTGTTAATTAGCACTTTGTGCGATGTTGATTACAGAAATAGGAGAATGCAGAGGAACAAAACTCTCCCCCATTGTCAGTTTTAAGAGTAATAATATGTTGACCAGAGCCTTTTTCTACAAATGATTTGAACTTTTGAAATACAACAAACACCTTTGATTTTTGACGAAGGAAATACACCCACATTTTATGAGTGAAATCATCAACAAAAAGTAAAAAATACCTGGACCTAGTAACAAAGGGAGTCGCCATAGGTCCACAAACATCAACATGGACTTGTTGTAATACCTTAGAAGCTCTCCAAGAGTCACCATCTGAAAATGGAGTGCGTTGTTGCTTCCCTGTCTGACATGCTCTGCAAACTACAAGGTTTTGGGTTTGAATCTCCTGCAGTCCAATGACAAGATCTTCCCAAACAAGCTGAGAAAGATAGTTCACATTAAGTGCCCATACCGCTAATGCCAGAGTGTACTAACAAAGGAGCGCTGGGCCGCCATAGCAAGCTCCTGAGAATCACGAGAGTCAACAAGTTTGAATGAACCATGATCCTCAAGACCCACGTCAACAGTAGACTAAGTCTCCCGATCAATGATACCACACTGGTGCGAACTGAATGTCACGTCTAGTCGAGGGGAATGTCTCAAAATTTGACCGACTGAGAGAAGGTTGAGTTCCATTCCTGGAACATAGTACACATCAAGGAAAATCAATTTCCTTCCTCTAGACTGAATCTGTAGGTTGCCTTTTCCGACAACGATGTACTCTTCCCCTCCAAAAACAACTAATCTGAGAATGGCTGGAAATCTATGAACCAATCCCATCAATGAGTGAAGTTGTGGGAGGCACTTGAATCAATATACTAGGCAGAGGATTTTACATGATCTGCAGGTCTTTTAGCCATGAAGGTGTAAAAGGCAGACTCACCCTGCTCAGTGTGCTTGAGGTTGTGAAACAAATTGCTTGGCTTGAGTAGCTAAGCATTTTCGGCACTCCAACGTCATATGACCAAGTGCACTGAATATTTTTCTTCGGGCCTTTTGATGATTGAGCAGAGGGATTCTACTGAGAAGACTGAGAGAACTGGTAGTTGCCTGTGGATTTAGCTGAGAAAGCTTGTGTGTTTGAAGATGAGTTGGTACCACTGCCGAATTGTTGTTTCCAGCGATCTTGCTGTAGAAGCATTATGTAGAGATCAGAAAATGACACATCAAAATGAGTGGAAGCAATGTTGAGAGTTTCAACAAAGAGCTCATAGGAAGACGAAAGATTCTTTATGGTGATCACTACCATGTCCTCTTCCATTTTGTGTCCAATGGCTTCTAACTGATCTCGAATATCCTTGATTGTATTGAGATGATCCTGAAGGTATACCTGGTCATCCATCGTGATCGAGAAGAGCATGCTCTTCAAGAAGAATGCACAACTCTTATCCGAGGTTTCATGCAAACCTTTCAGATGGCTCTAAATTTTTGCATCAGTTTTATCGGAAGGAACCTGCGGGAGCTGATCCTCAGTGATCGAAAGTTTGATGAGCATAACAACTTCTCGATTTTGCTCATCAAATTTAACCTGTTGTTTTCCTTCTTCCTCGGGACTATTAGTCTTGCCCAAATTTTTTTGTCAAGACATTTGTACTCAAAAATTGTCATCATACGCTACTTCTAGGTATTGTAGTTTTTGCCTTTAAACTTTCGAATGCCCTCAAGCAGAATATTCGTCAGAGATGCCATTACAGAAGCTTGAGGTCAAAAAGTGGTTGACCAAATTGCGGCACGAAGATTGTGGTAGAATAGTGCAACACATAAAAAACACACTTTGAATAAGACTGAGGCAGTAAACAGACACTGATTTCGAGACTGAACAACAAAATTCTAGGCACGGATCCCAATGCAAAATTTTTGGAAGACCCCACAAAAATTTGTGAACAGCCCATAAAAATTCTTGAAAAACTCAGAAGGAATTTGCAATCTGATATAGAAAACCGACAAAAAATCTGAGGTTTTTATAAAATACCTTAGTGGGCTGGCTGAAGGTTGACAAAGTCCAGAACAAAATGGCAAAAAAGTTGAAGTTCTGGCAGGAGAAGAAAGACAAAGGGCACAAAGAAACCCTAGGCGGCAAAGAGACACCTTCTTTTGTGCAGAGGCGTCCACAATATACGTCGAAAAAGGCAGACAGAGCAAGATGAAGCTTGCAGAATTCTGTCGAATGATCTCGTGGGTTTAGAAAAACGCGAGTTGCAGAAGAACAATCGACCATGAAGGGTCAAAAGAATGTAGAAAACGACCAAAAAAAAGGTCTATAACTTTGTCACAAATAAAAGAACGCAACCGGGCGTGCCCTAGACACACAGAAAAGCCACGAAAAGTAGAAAAAATGGCCCGTCGTGGGTTTCGGACGCGGCGGTATGAAGAGAGGGGCCAGGAAATGAAGGACGTGGGTTGCATTGGGAAAAACTACGAAGGTCGTTGGTTGAACAGAGTCCTCAGAGGCCACGACCAAGAGTCACGGAATAATCAAGAAGCTACGGAAAAATATCAACAAGAGCCACTAGAAACTGAAAAACTTGTCAAAAAATTTAAGAACAAATAATTTCATAAAGAAATTATTAAATTTTTTGAAAACTATTAACGAGGCTCTGATACCATGTTACAAAGTAATTGGTAAAATCATTGAATGATCTATTAACTAAGAGCAAAATGTTCTTATAGAGATTACAAACGAGGTGTTTCTAGAAAGAAACATAAAAATAATAGAAAGAATCTATTATACAATATATTTACAATATCTAGAAGTGACCATTAAAATAGAAACAATCTAACCTAGGAGATATTATTTTAATAGGCGGGGTGAATCAGCATGTATTAAAACTTAACCATTTATCAAGCATTCATCCCAATTAACAAATGTGCAGAAGTAAATAATTGAAACAAAAAGTGCAACACACAAGGACACCAAGATTTTTGGGTGGAAGACCCAATGTGGGGAGAACCATGGTGTGAATAACACTCACTACATGAAAACTGATTACAACGTTCTAGGCCAAAGGCCAAGGAAGTTCACTGCTCCTGATTTGTACTTGCAGTCTAAGGTGTACAACCTCAAGGCAAGATACAATGGACTTCAAAACACTAAAGATGACTTTTTCAAGGCAAGATACAATTGATGTAATGTCCCTCCCTAATTATTGAGACTCATATTATAAATTTTTAATTAAATGCTAAGTTGTCCCTACATTAGCATTTAATTAAATATAAATATTTCACTTGCACTTCTATAATTAATATAAAAAGGTGAAATATTCTTTTTTGTCTCATATCAACTGAGGGGATTAAAAATTAAAGGAGTTGGAAGTTTTTAGTGAGGGGCAGACTGGGAATTCAAAATATCAATAGGAATATTGCAGAATTGCAGATTATTTTCAGCTTCTTGAGAACGCATGCTTTCCAAGAGGAGGTTATCTTCAAAATTGGGAGAGATTCTTACGATAACTTAAGCATTTCATATTATTTGAGGTTGTTATAAAACCGAATTACATTTTGGAGTAGTGTTTTAAAATAAGCAAACTTGTGTGCTGTGCAAGTCTTAAGGATTGAGATTGGAGATTTATTTTAAATTTCTTACAAACCATCATGAGATGATATTATCAATTGCTGAACTATCGAACGGTGGTATTCTCAAGCTTGTGCGTATTGGGGCCTTCTAATAATAGTATTTAGACGGGAAAGAGAATTTGAGGAGTTGTTTTTACTAGAACAATATCAACAGGAAATTCCTCTTGAGGCTGATAATTAACTATTAGAAATGACCTGACACTGATTTTCGCTGAAAGAGTACTGATATCTTATGCCATGATGGAATTGTACTTAAGGGTGCTGTTTTTGACTCTAATATTTTCAACGATAAGAAATTGGGAATCATGTGTTATTTGGAAGTGAGTACTTCATGCGATAAAAGCCAAAATTCATTGAGACTATTCACGTCGGGAATGTGAAGCGACTTAGACTCCAACAAAATAGTCCTCAGTGACAAGGTTGGGCAGGGGTCCCTATTGGGTGAGACGAGGAAAAAAACTGTAGAGCCGAGGCCATATAGTTGGTTATCTCAGTCCCATAGAGCCGGTTATCTCAGTCACATAATCAGAAATACAAAAACCGTGCCTATCTTGCCATTTTAGGTTGTTTTTGATATCTCTCAGGCACGTGTGTGCAAGAACTAACACAGAGATGGGTATTCCAAGGATAGTTAAGTCGAAGGAAACTTTAGTATATTTCTGAGTTGCAGAGGTTTTCCATTACAAACAGTTGATTGCGTTTTTGGACGGAGTAGACGGTCCATAAGTTTGTGGTTGAGGACTCGAAGGGTTCAAGGAACTACTAGCAAGTTGGTATATCGGGTGGTGAACTGTCCTTTGTGCAGAATGTGATACAGATCTCAGGCATTGGTTCTTGCAAAGGAAGACTTCTATGCATTCACTAAAAATCTGGGAACACAATCTGTATGCAAGTCGATCATACTCAACGTCTGGGTACCTTGGGATGTAAAGGACCTCTTCTTCAGACTTTATATGCTACTTAAAAGGTCAGGAAACAATTCTATACTTCTGTGCATTTGAACAAAATTTAAGGTATAGAATATTATTGTATTTTGTGTTATTTATTCTTCACATGAAATAGGTCCTTATATAAAGACTGCATTTTATAATTGTACCAAATGAAAAAACGATACCTTTTGTAAGTTTCAGTAAACTACAAAGGCATATGTCTATTTACTTTTAATGTTAAAAAGAAAATAGGAGTCAGGATTTGGGATAACCTCTTACAATTGATTTTATTACATTAACTAATATTGTTGAACTGAATAGAAACACATCCTTTGAAATGCTAATTACAATTCACTGTTTTAAACTTCTGAAACTGGCTTCATCACTGCTCATCTGCACTTTCGCACCTTCACACTTACACAATGCACTATACACAATTACATTCACAACTCATAACATTCTCTTTTATATATCATCCGCAACACGTAATACATCAATTAGGTTGGACTAATCAGATGTAACGTGCAAAACATAAACAGTCCCAAATTCATTCTCCAATGCATGCAAAAGGGAAACAAGATGTGTGAAGTATCACATCATGTCAACACACCTTCGTATTAATCCCAAATCATTGCCTTCAACTCCGCACGGTACGGCACAGACCAAAACAACTCAAGTTGGCTTCAAAAGATAGAACTGTTAATGCACACCAACCAAGCATACTCAAAATCTAGTGCGAAACCCTACAACTGCGGATGCACAACAAAGCATCCCCTGATACCAGCAAAGCAATATTAGAGAACCGCAACACCAAAACTACTAAAGGCAGAGGAATGCAAAGAATTCTTCAAACCAGTACATGGTTTTTGCATGGCCGATACTGAGAACAACACCACATCAACTGTAGAACAAATGAGAGCATGAAACCTGAGAGCTGACATCCTTTTGCATCCATCAACATCTTATCACAACCGTAAGATATAATGAGTCAACGCGTCACGATGCATACCAAAATATAGAACCTTGTCAGATAGACTGTTCACCGAACAATCATACTTAGCCAATTTCTACTGCAAATACGTGAATGCTTCTCCAATGCTCTAGAATAGATCTGAAACATCTGGATATACCATATACAATCAACTCCAACAGTCTTCATATACCAATGTCAACCCATATGTATACTTCTAATACTGCATCACTCCGAAATAGATAGGAACACTACTAAACTCAACTTCTGAACTATAGTTGACACTGATGACAACAAGTTTGACATCAATGACAATACATAGCTCATATATGCAACAATCTCCCCCTTTGTCATTGATGGCAACACTTGTGAAATCTCCGCATCATCAGTTTGTTTCTCCCCCTTTGTCACCAAAGACAAAGGGCATCTCCAACTTACTATACAAATTTTGTGTTACCCTAAGATTCCTGCATTACTCTCCCTGAGAACAAAATATCATATCTGTTTGACTGATTGTCATTGATGTCAAAATGAAGTAAAAATATGGCTGCCTTCGATTTGAAACATAAATGGATTATCTAAATCTGTTGAATGAATTGAAGGTTGTTTCCAATAATCCACACCATCTATCACAGAAAGAAAGGCAGCTTCAGCCTTGAGAAAGGTTGACCTATATACAATGTTCTTTACACCAACAGCAATCAGAAAAATACCTTAATATTGCCGTTTATCCATGCCGGCAGCAGAGATGGGTTACATGGTTATCGGGCTAAGTGTAATCATATGTTACTGTTGACGTAGATTTAGGTATCTGTCTGCATGCTTTGAAAAGTCATTTTGTTGTACTTGAATAAGCTGCTTGCCTGTCAGAAAGCCCGATAAGGATGGTTAAACCAACACAATATATTGTATTCCTCAGATGGTAAATAACCGAGATTAAAGGTACTGGTCGATATTTCATTAAGTAATATTATCTATTCAAAATACTTCATCTGTGCATTGATACAAGTATCGGGCTTTACGAATATAATAGGCAGTGGTAATTCTGATAGAAATATGGACTCCAATTCAATATATTATCATTGCTTGTTGACGTTCAATAATAATATAGTGACTGTGCATATTTGTCTTTTCTCAATATTATGTGAATCGTTATGAAGAAGTGGACTTTCGTATATTTGTTAAGTTTGTGCGATAAAGTCAGATGAAGACAAGAGCGGCAATAAAAATGAGAGTATGGAATTATATAAACCGCCGTTGGTATTATCAGGCTCTTATATGTTTGGTTGTATAAACAAATCATTCCTTCCTCTATTTGTAACGAAGATACCGGCAGGTAGGTAGTTAGAATATGTTGCAACCAGATTTTTCGTTGAACCAATCTACAAACTCTTATATATTCCTATGTATCAGAAAGTTGATGTGTGCGTGTGTGAGGAGGGAAAAAGATATACAGGTGCTGCGTATATATATAAGAAGTTTTGTACCGTGGTGAATTGAATGCACAACACATGAAGTGAAAAACAAGTCATTATCACTGGAAGAAGTTTTTGATTGAAGACATTGGCATGAAGTAGGAGAATGGTACAGATTACTATGCAGAAATCTGAATGTCTTCATAACAGAGATAAGTGGGGTCTGCTATGTAAAAAGAACAGTCACACTCATTAAGTTGCTTGTTACAGGTCAGAGATAATATTAACAGTATCTTCTGCATAAAAGGTAAATGAGTTTGCATATGTTACATTATGTTGCTTAAAATTCTGGATAAAAACTGGAATAAGAATTAATAATCATCTAATCCAGTATGTTTCAGAATCTTTGATGTCAGAAAAGTGATTGATAGTTGGGTCACAGATGCTCAATTTGCAGGTTATATTACTTATTTCATAGTTGAATTTATACTGCAATATTTGTGCAAGGTTTTAAACTTTGTTGTCTCAGAACAGAAGTAAGTTGGAAGAAAGGAAAATGTTTTTCTGTGCTTGAAACAAGTTGTTCACATATTCCAGTTTACAAATTATATATGTATGTTCCAAGGATGAATACAGATTGAAAACTTGTGTTATATTTGACAATCATTTCATTGTATCAAAACATTAATAGCTTGAAAAATTGAGTGGTTTGGAGCCCTGAATATTGTAGAGTTGAAGCTTAGATAAGGTTGTGGAGATAATATTCAGATTGTATAAGTTGGTGCTTATGTTGTGGAAGAGTCAATGCTCTTAAGAAGAGAGGGGTTTGTTGACTCCTTAGGGTTGTAGCCCTTAAAGGTGTAATTGGTTCTCAGATTCGTGAGGCTGGATTAGGACAGCAGATCCTAGCAGCATTTCTCACTGTGGTTTTTCCCTGTTGGGTTTCCACGTCATATTCTTGTGCTTTGTCTTTTGGGCTCATGTCGTTTCTCTTATACTCTTCATTTAATGTTTAGGTTTTACAATGCAATCTGAAGTAACTACATAAAGTTGTAAATTGGATGAAAAGTTTAAGTTATATTTACTACTAATTCACCCCCTCCCCCTCTTAGTAGTATCCATCTTGTCATTTAGAACAATATCAGTATTTGTCTTATTTGGAGGAGAAGACAGTGTCTTCTTCAGCTCATTAGGCACCTCTGCAGTTTCTTCTTTTGTCCGTTGTATAGAGCTTTGGTAACTATCCAAATCTTCTCCCATGATGGCTACTGTCTCCTTGGTTCTAAATCTGATGCTAAGAGCCTGGACACAATTGCAGTTTCTTCTTTTGTCCGTTGTATAAAGCTTTGGTAATCATCCAAATCTTTTCCCATGATGGCTACTCTCTCCTTGGTTCGAAATCCGATGCTAAGAGCCTGAACAATCTTTGCTTTGTCTTCTTGGGACAAGGAACCACATACCTTGTCTAAAGCATATGTTTTGATATTTGATTCCTTAAGCACCGCTTCCTTTCTTCTTTTGGTTAGGGCCTCTTTCAATTCGTTAGGCATTTTGTCAGCAATATCATTAATGTGCAAGCCAAATGTGATCAAATACTGGAATATAGCTTTCTCTATTGTCACCCTATCAGCCGGAAGGACATCCTTGTATATTCCTGTGGCCATCTCCTAGGAGTCACACTGACTGATGACATTGACTAAGCTATTTAGATCAAGAGGTTGATACCTTGTATCAACTAGAGGAGTGTTCTATTTCTTCTTCTTGCCCTTCTTCTCCTTTTTTCTTTTCTTTTTCTTCTCTTTCCTTTTCATCTGTATCCTTATTAAAGCTTTTAATGTGCTACTTTATTTGAACTCCTATGGGGGAAAACTTATCCCAAACTTTAACCCTAATTCCCAAAAGCTCATTCATGAACATGAATGCTAAGCAGATTATCAGTGATCCATACCTGAATTGGTATTTGTCGCTTTTGGTCTTCTCCAAATTGTCCAACAACTATTGTTTCAGAAGCTTGCTTCTCACCTTCAATCACCATTTGAAAAGTAATGTATATTGAAGTGGCAGTGGTGGAAACCTTGCGGTTTTGATAGTAAATTTTGTATGCCAAACCCTTGGTCGCATACTTGACAGCCTGATGAATGATATCTTCAACTGTCATTGCCTTCTTGTCGGATTGAGCACTGGTTAAATGTGTAACCATATCATTCTTAAACACCTTTAAGGGTGTGGTCCTAGGGAGGGGCTTTAGGATCTATTTTTAAGGAATAGGAGGTCCCATGGAACAAAAATGA
Source organism: Thuja plicata (assembly GCA_018584345.1). NCBI lineage: Eukaryota > Viridiplantae > Streptophyta > Pinopsida > Cupressales > Cupressaceae > Thuja > Thuja plicata. The sequence goes on along the minus strand of MU227088.1, from coordinate 2,613,430 downwards.
AAATGCTATAGGATTAATTAGAGTATTTTCCTAAAAAATAGTAGCCTCTACTTTTTAGGAGTACAAATTTAAGTGGGTTGAATAGGTGGGGGGTAGAAATTGCCCCACCAACATAGGCTTTTTTCCTTCCACTTGTCAATCATTTCTAATTTTTTCAATTTGTACTAGCTCTTTTTTTTTATTATTTTATATTTATTACTCAACATGCTGAATAATACAATCCACGAGATTAATGTCCTAAAAAATCCTATGCTCCACGGAGTTTCTGGGACGGACGTTTTAGGGGACTGGGACATGTTTTCGGGACGGGTATCGTTCAGAGCAAATATTTAAGGGACAACAAGGGACGACTATTAAAAAAATAGGGGAATTTTTATATATAGATAGAATTCAAATATGCATATCATAACATTGATAAACCATTCATCATAGACATTTTAGAAGCTCAATACATAGTAATTTAGCAAATTAACAAAATTCAAATACTTTCATTGTAAAAATAAAGCATACATATAGCAAAAATGGCCAAAGGCTCCAAGTTTCATGCATGAAATGACATAAAGAGAAGTCCAACTAAAATACTAAACAGTAAACAATAACATAGAAATTCAACTCCATAATCAAATGTCCATAATAATCAAAATCAATATTGTATCTGCAAATAATATGTCAAATATATGGCTGTCCTCTACGAATCAAAATCAAAATCAGAGTCATCCTTTGAGTCAGCGGTAGGATGAGGGTCCTCATCCAATGGAGCCCCAAGCAATCCTAGAGGTGTGTCATCCTCCAAAACTTGCATAGCATCCTCAAGATTAATGTCCTAATGTAATGCTGGAGTTTGACAATACTGAGCCGATCCTGTAGCCGCAATGCATTGTGAACAACCACTAACTTCTCTGATCGTCTAGAGGTAAGGTTGTTTCTCTTGACTGATTGGATGAAGCTATATGTGGACCAATTCCTCTCTGCAGCAAAGGAACTCTCAACCTGTGAAAGAAGAAGAATGGCAAGAATTTTCAGCTCAGGTGCATCCCTACCATGCCACCCCCACCATCCAATAGGGTCCCTTGGGAGGGGCTTTAGGATCTATTTTTAAGGAATAGGAAGTCCCACGGAACAAAAAAGAAAATGCTATAGGATTAATTAGAGTATTTTCCTAAAAAATAGTAGCCTCTACTTTTTAGGAGTGCAAATTTAAGTGGGTTGAATAGGTGGGGGGTAGAAATTGCCCAACCAACATAGGCTTTTTTCCTTCCACTTGTCAATCATTTCTAAGTTTTTCAATTTTTACTAGCTCTTTTTTTATTATTATTTTATATTTATTACTCAACATGCTGAATAATACAATCTACGAGACCACCAACTTCCATAAATTTTGGAGCTTAAACTTCTAAGCATAAACTAAACTAGAAAATTGATGGGACCATCTACTTAAAAAATAATCCTAAAAATTCCTATGCTCCACGGAGTTTCTGGGACAGGGACGTTTTAGGGGATTGGGACATGTTTTCGGGACGGGTACGGTTCAGAGCAAATATTTAAGGGACGACAAGGGACGACTATTAAAAAAATAGGGGAATTTTTATATATAGAGAGAATTCAAATATGCATATCATAACATTGATAAACCATTCATCATAGACATTTTAGAAGCTCAATACATAGTAATTTAACAAATTAATAAAACTCAAATACTTTCATTGTATAAATAAAGCATACATATAGCAAAAATGGCCAAAGGCTCCAAGTTTCATGCATGAAATGACATAAAGAGAAGTCCAACTAAAATACTAAATAGTAAACAATAACATAGAAGTTCAACTCCATTATCAAATGTCCATAGTAATCAAAATCAATAATGTGTCTGCAAATAATATGTCAAATATATGGCTGTCCTCTACGAATCAAAATCAAAATCAGAGTCATCCTCTGAGTCATTGGTAGTGGTAGGATGAGGGTCCTCATCCAATGGAGCCCCAAGCAATCCTAGAGGTGTGTCATCCTCCAAAACCTGCATAGCATCCTCGGGATTAATGTCCTAATGTAATGCTGGAGTCTGACGATACTGAACACTCTACCCATCCTGTAGCCGCAATGCACTGTGAACAACCACTAACTTCTCCGATCGTCTAGAGGTAAGGTTGTTCCTCTTGACTGATTGGATGAAGCTATATGTGGATCAATTCCTCTTTGTAGGAAAGGAACTCTCAACCTGTGAAAGAAGAAGAATGGCAAGAATTTTCAGCTTAGGTGCATTCGTACTATGCCACCTCCACCATCCAATAGGGTCTCTTTGAGCTAATGTAGCTCTATCCGTCTTTGCCTCTGGTCTACTAAAGCTCGGACCACGAAGATTGGCAAAGTCAAGTCATTGTTCCTGAAGTTTACCAACATCATCTCCATTGTACATTTTTGAAAGGGCCTTGAAGCAGCCCGCCTTCACTTGAGTGGAATGTATGAAAAACACATTAAATTAATAAATAATGAATATGATTCATGAACATTGAAGAGATAATCATAAGAGATCTATTTTGCAGCTTGTTATTTCAAATTGAAATTGAAAACTTGTGATTTCAGATTTGAGACTCACCTCTCATCCCTAGATGGAGCCACTTTCCCAGGTCTCGGTGCATACCATTTAGGATTGATAGCATAGGCTGCCATACGAAGCGGGGTGTTCATAATGTTCCACCATCATGTCGCAATGGGCCTAAGATGGTCCTCATAAAATCCCAAAGTAGGGTCCTTGCTATGAATAACATGCTTGATTTGCACAAACATGCTATAAAAGGTCTCATAAATCTCTCCAAGGCTAGAAGAATCAATATCAACATATCTAATGACCTGTACAATAGGCTCAATAAAGGAGCAAATGTATCTGCAAATGCAAGCAAGTTACAAGTTAGAAACATCTTAAACTTTAAAATTCTTAATTCTTAAATAATAAAATCAGCAAATGCTAAAATCAGAAATAATTTTATAACACTTTTCTAAGTCTCTTACCTCATTATGGACCACCAATTATCATCAACGATTCTTTGCTTCACAATTCTTCCATCCGGTGTGCTTGATTGATGCCATCTACTCCACTCTGCATTGACCACCATGGATTGTAGGGCCTCTTGGACCTCAAGCATCCTCTCCAACAAAATAAAGTAGCTAGCATATCCAGTCTCCACGGGCTTGAGGAATTCCTTCTTGGAAAATGTCCTAAATAATGCAAGATATGTGTGATGATTGCAAATAAACATTTGCACATCTATAGTCTCAGACACCATAGCATTTATCCAATCAATTTTTCCAATGTCCTTCAAGGTGTTGTTCAATGCATGTACACAACATGGGGTCCAAAAAATGTGCTTATAAGCACCTTCTACCATCAATCCGGCTAACTTACACACTCGGGCTGAGTCAGTCACTACTTGCACAACATTTGCAGGTCCAACCTCTTCTATAGCATCTTTCAAAATCTGAAATTGGAAGACTGCATCCTTCCTTTTCCCTGAACAATCTACAACTCTAAGAAAATAAGAGCCCGCTGTGCTAGTGACAATAAGATTGATGAGTGGCCAATGTTTAATATTGGTCCACCCATCCTTGATGTTGGAGCATCCTTCACTCAACCATGTCTGTCTCTCCAAGTGGTACAAATGAGGGATCAACAACATAGATATCTTTGCACATTTGTTTATAATATGAGGAACGTGACACATGGAATGGTATACCAATAGATGCTTCAGCCACCTCTTTTGCTTGCAAATTAAATAAATCAGCAACATTGGTTTCTCTTTTACTCTTCTTCCCTATTAGAAGGTTCTTTCCCTTTCTAGTGGAAGTAGGTGTGGCACTTTCTTCCCTATTAGAAGGTTGACTCAAAGCTTGCATACTAGCTTGCACATTCTCTACTGAAGTCCTTGATTTTATTGCCTCCCCCTCTATGTGCTATCTAGTTGCCTCAAGTTTGTCTACTTGAGTTATAGCTTTGCAACCTTTGACCCCTTGACCACCTATCCACAAAAGATGGCAATAAACTCTAGTAAAGCTGCCATAATAATGTTTTTTTCACAAATGACACTCCCATTCCCTACTATCACTACTAGCACTCTTCTCACTCTTACTGCTACTGCTCATGATTATGAAATATAAAACACTGCTGCAAGTTGAAAAGAAAAGAAAATTACTCAAAATGCCCTCACTATATGTTGCACAATGCAAAACAAATGTAAAATGAAAAAAAAATGGCCATAAGCAAATGGAAGATGAAACACATCTGGAATGAAGAAGATTTTATGCCAAACCCTCCTCTTGCAACTCAAAAATGAAAACTTTCTTGCTGCTGCTCTTTGTTTTTCTTCTTGCCAAGAAAGGTTGAAATGAAGAAATAAAGAAGACTTTACCTTTTTAGTCTCCATGTAGGGTTTCATAAATTTTAATTACCTTTATTACCTACGTGGGGCTCGCCCATCAATTAAAAAGAAATCTCCTTTCGCACACTAGAGCTCTCGAATTCGCAAGATCACAAGTGATCAAAATGAATTCAAAAACTCAATTTATCCTCTTCCACTGAGCACTTAGGTTTTCACATTGAATGCTCATAATCCGGAGTAGTTATATCCCAAAACATTGTTACTTTGTTTTGACAGTGAACACAAAAATCTCCGCAAGTCTCTGCAGAAACTTGGAATGCTCCGGAAATGCCTTCATAATGTCTGCCATGCTGAAAACTATTCAGCATCCAAACCTTCAGGGGGGTTCTTAAGATCTACAATCAAATCTGCCCCTCAAACAGTGCTTTCTATTTAGTGTGAAATATAATTTAAATTTTTCACTATCCTTGACATTTCGGTAGAGAGATAGATAAAGGTTACATTGCCAATATGTGTCTCTATTGCAGATCATTGAGACTTAAGAATGCAAAGAGATAATGAGAGTGATTTCAAGTATCTAGAGAGGTTTTGGCTGGCTTATACGCATATGTTTATTTTTATGTTTTCCGTTCTCATGGTAAAGTATTTACTTTACGAAACACAAAAATGATTAGGCTTTTCTGTTGTACAAAGTTTATTGACTTGAATGAGGTCCCTGTTCGTAAGATTTGACAAGGATCTGTGATATAAAGATGTGAAAACAATCCATAATTTGATGGACAGGACAAAGACAAATTCAATTCTATTTACTATTTAGTATGTCATGTCATTTTTAAGGCTCAATGGTAAGAAAGAGGTATAACTTTAACCTCTCAATCAAAGGGTGCTTTAACATACTAGTCCCATTATTTTAACTTGTTTTTTGAAACCATGATACATAATATTGATTTATTAAGTTCCATCAAAGGTACTCCTTTAAAGTGGAATTAGTCTCCATGTCTGTACATTATTCTAACCCAATTGAGGACTAGTTCACATCATCTTTGATGTGAAACAAGTAGATTGAAATCCTAAATAAGAATGGATGGAAATTGTTTGTATCATTTGCACTGCTGGGACAGTTGAATCAGAGCACCTTATTCTAGTTGTGGAGCTTACTGTGGAATTCCGGCCAAATTTGCAGATACATTAGCTGCTGCTTCATTGTAGGATTTTTTTGAAGAGGAGAAGGTTTGGAAAAACAGGGGAGCTCATTGTGAAGCACTTTAGCAGTTGGTCAGCAAGTCAGAAAGCTAAAATGGCAGGGTCTGCTGTCCCATAAGCTATCTTTGGCCTTGTGGATGCTAAAATACTTCTATTCTATTCTATTCATTTGACCATTTGCAAATTTGTTTGCCAAGATTTATAGTTGTGTTTATGTCCATGCTCAACTTCCAAACAAATAACTCATAAAAAATATATCTTCATTTGTTACCTTATTATTTGCTTTTATAGTGGCTTATTGCATCATTGATGTTTAAATCAAAATATGCTGAGAATCAAAAAGTTTTTTGCTTTTTTGGCATCACATATTAGCCTCCTCATGTTTGATAAGTTTTTCTTTTATGCTTTATTTTCGATCAATCATTTCAAAATTTTTAATTTTATACCATATTTAATTGATGTTTTTTGGCTTTTTGCTAATCTATATTTTAAATAAAGATGAAGTCAACCTCTGAGATTATCCGAGTCACATTATTTTTTCATTTTAATATTTTGTAGGTGACACTAGTATTGAGGCTGCCATAAATTGGGTGGTGGAGCATGAAAATGATCCAGATATTGATGAACTGCCCATGGTAAAATTAATTTAACTTTGTTTAGTTTGTTACTGAATGTCATATTTCTGTTTGTATTTAGACTTGGGTGACTCAAAATATGAGCTCTCATGGACAGCTTGCATGTTTGGTCAAAGTTTTTTGGTAACAGCTAGAAAGATGCATACATATGTAGTGTTTGTCAACATGGATAATATATGTGATGGGAGAATAATCTCTGCAACCGCTAGACACTCCTGTTTGAGTTTTGTAAACAGTCTTTATTTATTATATAAATTGCTTATTCCCAACTTTGAACTAAACTGGCCTTTATACTTGTTGACAATGACTGTCATGTACAACAGTAGCAACATATTAGTTAGATGATTCTCCTCCAGATTTCAAATTCTATTTTTTGAATTAAACATTTGTTTTTTATCATTAAGTATCCTAATTTGTGAGGAAAGGTTTTTAGTCTGGTACTCATGTTGTATTTCTTGGGTATACCTCTAGAATAATGCTTATATGATTAAAGAGTTGGGCTTGTCGAATTATTTGTGTTTTCTATAATTTCACAGCACAAACATTCAAATAGGCATAAAGAGTTCTCTTTTATATGCTTGACATAGCATCAGCAACTACCATATCAACATCTTTATATGGGGATACTGCATGCGTTTTGTGTAGGAACACGTTTTGGGATAGATGGAGGAGGAAATTTTGAGACACCTCTAAATCTCATGGCATTAGAAAGTAGAAATTAAAATGTTCTGAAATGAATAGCAAGTTATCTCAGCACAAAGCAATTTCTTTATCAAATCTCTTTATCAATCAGCAAAAAGTTGAATTAACTTGGTTTTAATTGTCTATCAAGGGAAACAAAGCAAATGCAGAGACCAGCTTTTGTACCCGATTATTATCCTCATGGGTTGCTCATCTCATAAAAACCTCTCATCCTTAGGATTGAGCATATATACAAAATTGTTATAATAAGTTTTGAGTTTTTCTTTATTTGATATCTATAAAATATTACGTGCTCCCTGACAGAAATTGGGTGCATTGTATGCAGTTGCACTGTAATTCAATTATATTTAGAAACACAGTTATTTATGACTTTGGAGACACTTATAATCCCTTATCTGACAAATTTAGTTTGTAGGAATTATTTAATACTTACGAGGAATTTTTAAAACCTGATCAAAAGCTTGTGCAAGCTCTATGTTGTGACTGAGTTCTTTAGTGGCTTTCGAGAACTTCAAATAGGAGCAATTATGGAGTCTGTATGACAAATATGACCTGAACTTGTTAGTGACGGCTACACCTATTTGAACAAATATATAATTTGATCAAAACCATGTGCATGGAAAATTAATCCCCTTGAGACCTACTAGTTTCATTTACCAAATTGTTGTCTAGCTTGACCTGGAAAGCTAGTTTTACCTTTTGCAATATTGACTGCACTTTTTGTTGCTTCCTTTTTACGTATACAAATCTTCTCGCTCATCCTAATCAGTTGTACTCTAGAAAAGGAATGAGGTTATTCAAATTGATGTTGTTGCATATCAGTGTACCACTGACTGTTGAATTTTTGCATTTGTTGTTCCTCTTAAAGACTCTTGACTCTAATCTACATTTTTTCAACCAAGTTGAAATTTTTGGGGTCCTTATCATATCCTTACCACTTGGGATTTCCTTTATGATAAGTAAGTTTTTTTCCCTTTACATTAGCTTTGAGTTCATGTAGAGCATCATGATCCAAGAGAGTATTGTAGTTACAGTCTCTAAGAGTTTTTTTCCTTTTACATTAGCTTTGAGTTTTATGTAGAGTATCATGCTCTAAGAAAGTAGTTTTTAAACTGGTTTTACCTTTGTAACATTGACTGCACTTTTTCTTGCTTCCTTTTTATGTTTACAATTCTTTTCTCCCATACTAATCAGTCGCAATCTAGAAAAAGAATGAGGTTATACAAATTGACGTGGATGCATATTTGTGCACCAGTGACTGTTGAATTTTTGCATTTGTTGTTCCTCTTAAAGTTTCTTGACTCTAATCTACATTTTTTTAACCAAGTTGAAATTTTTGGGGTTCTCATCATACCCTTGCCAAGTTGAATTTTTTTTAACCAAGTTGAAATTAGCTTTGAGTTTTATGTAGAGCATCATGCTCCAAGAAAGTATTTTCCTTTTACATTAAGATTGAGTTCATGTAGCATCATGATCCAAGAGAGTATTATAGTTATAGTCTCTACTCTTGGAAGGTTGAAATTGAGATGCATGTGTAGTCTCTGCTTGTTAAGGGGGGATGTCATTTTACAATAATTCTATATTTACCGAAAAGTAGTGGTATACAGATTTTAGATTTATGAAGGAACTAATCTCCATACATGTCAGGGATAGATGAAAATCTCATAATGCATTATTTGGGATATAAACCATTAAAATATCATTCTAAGCATTTCTAGGGTTGATTGCAATGATGATGTTAGAGTTTTAAAATTTTAAGTTTTGATTTGTCTGCTACTTCCTTATGTACTTTAGAGAGAAGGTCAACCTCGGCCGATAGGGAAAATGCATTATTAGTGTTTTACTGATAAAATGTATCTTCCTAATGCAAATTACTCATTGGAAAACATCCTTAGAACATGTCTTGCATGTTTTGATTGCAGGGGTTGGGAAAATATGAATATCATTTATCGGACATGTTACAACAATTGTACCAATGTATTTAATCTAAATAAATATATGCGTTGGAACTTTTGCCTGGACTTAGACTGGAGATACCTTAACTGATATTTGACTTGTGACGTATTTGATATTCTCAATAATTTCTTTTATTAAATATATGGATGCCATTTCAATTTGTTTTCATACCACTTTGCTTGTTAATATCAAACAAATTTATTTACATCTTTTCTAGGTATCTTCGAATTCAAAAGATGAAGTTGCTAAGGCAATATTAACTCCAGAGGAAATAAAAGCAAAGGCACAGGATTTGCGGTTAGTTTTATTTAACTTTTTGATGTTTTTTCTTTATACACTTTTATTTATTAATTTCATTTAATAGGCCTTTTTATTCAATTGCCATTAACTTATAGTCTGTACTCTGTAGTTTTGGATGGATATGATTTTTCTGTGACCAACCAATCATGTCTTTTTGTTGCAACATCATAGCATACCTTGCTAGTATATATTTCTTAAAGTGAAATTTTCACAACTCTTGCAAGAGAATGGGTTAAGAGAAAGTGGAAGGAATGGTTGTTTGTAATATTGACAATGGGTTAATGGTTTCAACTTTCAGGGATTAAATTATTGCTTTATGATAAACACAAGCTAACAGTAAATTGCAACTTTACCGCTGCTGGGTGAATATAAAAGACTCTGACTCATGGCATTTCAAGTGCAATGAATTAAAGATAATATCATGTAAAGATAAATACATTATAAATTATCATTCTATTTAAGGGATATACAGACTCCCAGCAAAGCCAATTCAAGGGACATTGGTGTCTTGTCAAAATTGGTGGACTAAAATTCTTTACAGTGATATTTTTAAAGATGACCGTTTGTTACATGACCTGCAACAATGTCCTACACTTTTCTCTGTTGTTATCTCTCTAGTTTTACTTCATCCAATGGTGGTTTTTAATACTTTGTTTGATATCTACCGGGCTGAGACCCCAGTAATATAAATTTTGAAGTCTTGAGCATATCTTTGCATTTATCTGGTTTCTCAAGATTGAATGCCCTGCTCAACTATGTACATGCGGATGGGAGATGTTTTTGAGAAAATTATAAACATGTTCTTAGGCTGTGATTTGTGATTGGTAACCCTTTTGCTTGAATCAAAGGAGAGATGCTATACTGGCATAACTCAACAATCTCATGGAAGAGAGAGTTTTCACTACACAGTAAGGTAATTCTGCTGTTGTCCTGGTTAAAGAAGCAGGGACGTGTCCAACCAAAGGAGAGGTGGGTGTGGATCCAGGCTACTTATGTCCAATATGGATTGGCAGATCTGTTCAGTCAAAATAAGTTCTATTTTCCCTTTTGTAACAAGAACAATGATTGGGAAGGGTGGTTCAGTCACATGCATGTTTAAATTTTGAACCCACTTCAATTTTACTTATATTAGGCAACTAATCCTAGCCAATTATTCAATGTCCTCTTTAAAATATGATTTTTTTAACAGTGACTGTTCTGTGACCTTCAAAAGACAAGACAAGTTTTAATGTAGTCACATGTAGATTAATACATTGTCAAGGCAATATGGAATTGACAGATGCGTCCTGAGGCAAGACACTGTCATAAAGCAAGGTTGGCACCAAGGTCCCAAAGATACAGAAACCTATGAAAAAATACAGCATTTGACTTCATCCAAAATCAGCATTGTTAAAGGCAACATTTTCAAACACTTCCAAGGGTTTACTCTCAATGGGCATACCTCCAATGCTTTTAGCAAATTGCCACAAGGAGCAGGGTTAAGATATCAACATGTTGGCTAGATTGAAGTTGAAGCATTATTAATTACTATGTGTTGTGATATATACATAAAATATAACTTGAAGTATAAGTTACATTAAAATATGCGACTTACACTTAAATGTTATATTTTATGTATTCCGCTCTCCCTCTTGACCCTCTCAGTTCGCCTTTGCCAAAACACCTTGTACTTGACAAGTGTGGAATCCAGACTTGCCTTGTGCAAGGTTGTACTTGACTAGTGCAGAATCTGCACTTGTCAAGTACAAGAGATTATTCCCTCCATCACTTCCACACCTTCAAGTGCTTGAATTTCAAGTGAAAACTTAATTGGGATATTATGATGAAAATCGACCATTAATGATGTAGGCATGATATTAATTAAATGAAACTCTGTAATATTGATGCCAAAATTTAATTAAATGGAATTTAAATTGCCAACTTCCAAGTCGATGTAGGTCGGCCTAGGGCTGAAAAGGCACCTCTAGAGGCCTGGTCGCCTATATAAGAAGATTGCCCACTTCATTTTCAAATCACAATCAATAGCAATTCGATTAACAAGTGCAGAGCAGACTTCGTAGACAACTAATTTCATCATTTTTGGATAATTGTGGAACGTAAATTGCAAGTAATCAGGAGCAGATCGAACTTGAGAGGAGAAATCAGAATATTAGGAAGATCAATTCAGATGTGGAAAAGCTAAAGCCTTTGCAGATCTCGTTTTTTAAACTCAGAATTTTTTTGGGATAAGTTGGACATGAGGAAGAAATTACAAGTGCTTGCTTTTATTAAAATCTGATTTGATAGGCATTGCTGAATAGAATCTGATTGAAATCATTGTTTGTTAAGGAAAAGCAAATGAAATTTGAATTTATCCTCTTTCGAATTCATTTTAATTAGCTTCAATTCTTGGTTTTAAAAGTTCGATTTTATCAAGTATTGTGAAGTCAAAAGTTTCTTACAAGTGGATGTTGGCTTTGTAGGTCGAAAATGTCGGAGCCTAAAGCTGGAATTTTGAAGAGCCAAAGACAAGCCATATTGAAGCATGATACTAAGGAGATGATACCGGAATTGAGCTTTCCTTCGAAATGGATCTGATGTTCAAAGGCACCCCTTCCAAGTTGGCAAAGAGAATGACATAGAATGGAATAGTTCAAACTGCATTTTTCCGACCAACAATGCAGTGCTTGAAGTTGATAATAGAATGTGCCAAGCACTATGATCCTCAAACAAGATCAGTTCGGTATGGGCGAGGTAAGAAGATATTGATAACACTCATGGAGAGGGCAATTGAGGAGACATTCAATATTCCACATCACAAGGTGGGTGTCTACATCACCAAGGATGAAGCCTTGAAGCATTATAACGACTAACCAGATGATTGTACTGCCATAATTAGCAATGATTGGCTACTTAAACCAAGAAAATGTTATATCAAGTTGCCCAAGCTATCCAAGTCAGAGTTTAAGGAAGATTATGGTGATCTCATTGTCATGTTGAGTAGGGCGATAGGGATTCCTCAGGGAGGAGTTTTCAAACCATGGATGTTCTATTTTATAGACAAGATTTCAAGCAGAGAAGTGATATTTGATTGGGCAAGGATCATTAGTGATAACTTGAATCTGCAATTGAGAATGTTAGAATCAACAAGAACATTCTTCATGTGTTCATATTTGTTTTATATGATAGCAATGATGTTTAGATATTTGGGTCAAGTTGGAACAAACACAGGGCAAAATCTAGTACACGAGTACTACCCACAATTGCATCTCTACAACAACAAGCATTTCAAAATATTCAATGATGCATTTGCTATGAAGATTGTGAGAATTTTATAAGAGGCTACTCATAAGAGGTTATTCGAGGAAGTGGAGAAATTCATCAAGAAGTATGGTTTGTGGTTCATCCAGTTTTCGATGTTCACATATATTAGAGTGGTGGGAAGTACATGTTGCTCAAAGAGACTTCCAAGGTATCCAACCAACAAGCTAGTATAGATGGAGGTGACAAGACAATTGATCGCTTACGACAAAATTCAAAAGAATAAGCACAAGCAAGGGGTCACATTTCCACTCCAAGTTGGAGCCGAAAGTTGTCAGTCCCTTCTAGCCATGGAAGCAGCGGAGAAAGAGTTTGAATACTATGCCTTGAGATCCTATTGAGCAAGAGGGAATTTCGATCTAGACAAGAAAATTAGGAAGGCCAATGGAAATAAGTTTAAACATGTCTAGACATTAAGAAGACTATTGGGCAAATGCAACTGATGATTTGGAGGTAAGGAGGAGGATGTTTTAAAGGTTGACTGTGAATATGATTAGAGAATACAAATGGAAGCAAACTCAAGTACCTGACTAGTTGGAGGAAGATGATAAACTCATTAGAAAAGATTTTGAAACAACGAAAGGCCAAGAATTAGAATCCATTGATTAGTTGGATGAGAACGAGATTGATCTGGAAACTTTGATGATACTAGTTTCACTTTTCACCCAAGAATGGTTGAATAGAAAGATGGCGAGCTTAGTGAGAAGAGGAATCCCATTAACTTATGAAACGATGAAAGAGGTAGAGGAAATCGAAGATGAATCGTCCAAGCAACCTCAAGAGGCTAGTGAGAGGCAGAAGGGTGAAAGGATCAAGAAAAGAAAGAATAATGAGAAAGTTTCACAAACCAAGGTTTCGAAGGAGAAAGGGATAATGATTCAAGAACCTTCGGCTAAGAAGAAAAAACCAAGTGACCCTCCATCAAAAGACACTTTTGCACAAGAAAAAAACTATGCCAACCAAGAACAAAGAGGTACATCAAGAGGTTAGAGTCGAGTCAGAGGCTAGCATTAGCCAAAGTTTTGGATATTCTCCATTAAGCCAAAGTCAGCAAGAAGTGAGTTCTCCCCCACAAAGAGAAGAGGAAGATGAAATAGTCAATATTGTAGACACTCCTGAGGAGGGTGAAGTTGGCCCTTCAAATAAAAATCCCAATGAAGATTTAGCCATGGAACCAATTGAAAATCAAGGAGGTAATGATGGCCAAAGAAATGAGCAAAATAAAGATCCAAATATGGAACTGGGAGAATGTACAACACCTTGGTTGAGAGAGATTTTACAAAGGAAGGAAGTTTGAGCCAGTTGAAAATATCTAGGATGCCGGTTCGGGTTCGAATTCGGGTTCGAGTTCGAAGAACCGGTTCGCCGGTTCGACAAAATTTTGAAAAAGGGGTTTTTGGGTTCGGGTTCGTTTTTTCAAAAATATGTAAATTTATATATATATATACATATTTTGATATTTATGCAGCCTAGAAGCATGAGTTAAGATTAGAATGTCACATAGTATCATAAAAACTAAAAGTAAACATTTAAATTTGTAAACATAGCATCATGAATCATAGTCATACTATCATAACATCA
>MU227088.1:2582225-2596430 GCA_018584345.1 Thuja plicata | reverse complement strand
GCCCTGCCAGTTCGGACCCACAGTCGAACCGGACCCGGACCACGAACTGGTTCGAATTTGTCCGGGTCCGGGGGGGTCCAGGGCCGAACCCGGTATCCTAGGAAAATATTATAGAAAATGTTATCAGAGATGATTTGGGTGCCTGCAAGGTCCAAATTGCCATTCCAAGGGATGAGATAGAGGAAAATATTCTTCCTCAAGATTATGATATTGTGGAGCATGATATGGGAATCACCACAAAGAAACTGGAGATTGAGGATGCTGATGGAGCTATTCAAGTTTTGGAGCAAAGAGTAAGGAAGTTGGAAAGAAGAAGCGATATAGAGAAGAAAATTGACAGCTAAAAGAGTACATAAAGCATTTGATGAATCCCATATAGGAGAAAGATCAAACATTTGTACCACCTCCCACACTTGAAAGAGAATCAATTGAGAATCTAGAAGTCATGAAGATGGCACTTCAAGAAGGAAGGGCATGGGTGGAAGAAGTTTCACAAGAGGCATATATTTTCCTTCCTGAATTCTTGGAACATTACCAGATGGATTGTATCCATCAAAGCTAGAACTCGAGCTTTGTGTGGGGTTTATGAAGAATTTCAGTTCATCAAAGAGAAGACTATCCCACGATTGCAAGCAATGAAAGGAGTTTCCAAGTTCATGTTAGAAAAAGGTGAAGTGATAAAAGCAAGTGAGATGGACATCATCAATGAATGGTATTTTGCATAGTTGGAAAACTCGGACTTGGCAAAAAATCGCCAAGGCCCGAATTTTTTGTTGGGAAAAACTCGACTAGTTTTCGGAAAAAACTCGGCAAAAACTTAGGAACTAAAAAAACTACTTAAATGTAATTAGAAATGCATTTTTTTCGCAAAAGTCAATGAGAAGATGCATCCAATGAGTCAATTAATGAGAACACAAAAGAAACAAGCCGAGTCTAGATATATTTAAACGCAAAGTGGGTACAAAATCACATTCTCATGAGGAATGCTGATGGCTTGAAGCAAAATAGTAAATAGTTTTTGTAAAAGTAAAAGTAAATACATCATTACAAATTTACAATTACATCTTCCTCTTCGTAGCTCTAGTAAAACTAAGGGAGAGGTACAACCTGAGGGTTTTGTCCTAGAAGCCTGCACTAGGCGTGACTGTGTTGTTATATGGAGCCTAATTAGACTCGGAGGTTAATTTTTCCCCATTTCTATCAGCGCGGTTTCCCCCAAAATTTTTTTAATGGGTGTTTGTGGGCAGTGCCCCCAAGATGGGGTCAAGGGGTAACGCCCCTTGCGAGAGTTATTTTTCCCCCTCTCAGCATAAAAATGAACTTGACTGTGCCATTTTAAGTCTGAAAAACTCGTAGAGTATAAAAACTCGGCAAGTTTTTAAACCTCGGTGAGTACTCTGCGAGTTTGCCAATTATGGTATTTTGCATTGGTTTCAAAATGAGATACTCTTGATAAAATAAAGTGTGATTGTCAATGGCTCACTGAAATAACTCAACCAATCTAGGATGAAATTCAAGTAGTGATGGAAACATTTCAATTCAGCGAGAAGAAGGAAGAGAATATGGAGTGGGAAGTCGTGAGAGAAAGGATGAAGGCTCTCTACTTCAAAGATAGTAACATCATCAAGAGGAGACAATTGAGAAGTGTTGCGGCACGCAAAGCCTTCATAACCACTTGTCATGATAGTATACCTGATTGGGAGAAGACTCTTGCCACATGTACTGCTGAGTTGGATATTGTTGAGTGGAAGATCCAGAAGGCACCAAGGGGCTCAATGGATGAGCTTAATGATATTCCATCCAGATTCATTGAATTTGCAAAAGGGGAAAAGGTCAAAGGAAATTATCTTCTAAAAGAAGATTTAATGTAAGCCCATGTGGCATTAGATTTTCTCATTGGTTCATAATTAGGTGGTTCATTTTGATTGGCCCATTGTTTGGTGTCTTTTGTTTAGTGGTTTATACCTAACCCATTTTATTATTGGCTCTTCAAGGCAATGCATTTTTTTCTATTGGCCCACATGGTGGTGCTTTAATGTAATTGGGTGGGCATTTAATATTTGTTAGTGGTGGTTTTGGAAACCCTAATTAGGGCTATAGTGGATAAATCTGGGCCATTGATTCTGATTTAATCTTGGCCATTCATTGTACTAGAGCTCCCTATATAAGGCTTGCTCCTCATTTGTAAGGGAGATTGTTGGAGAATTGTTGCAAATATATTGCCAAATTTGCTCTATATTCATTGTTGTGTTGTGCATGGTGAATACTTGTAGTCTTTTGGAGTATTGCATGGTGATCTACATTCCTCCTTTAGATTAGAATTTGCTTCAAGAGCTTAAGTTTAGAATTTGCTTTGAATAGATTAGTTGGGTAAAAGTAATTGTGAATGCTTCCTTGTTGAACTTGTTTATAGACCAAACCACTAGCTGCTTATTGATTGTAAGTCTTGCCTTGCGTGGTCGAATGACATTATTATGAATTTAACTTCAATTCTTACTTTTCACATTGATATGCATTCATTGATGGTATTGATGTAATGGTAGTGATTTGGATATCTTTCGAGCACACCTTTGAAGATTGCACTAGGTTGGTGGAGTCGATGACAAGACCATATCTAGTAGAGTTACAAGGATATTCACAAATTTCTTGCGTCCAATCGTAGAAGTAGAAGTAATTTAGAGTCGTAAGATTAACTTAGTTTGCATTTCATTTTGCAAGTTGAAGGTCAAAATATTTTCATTGCACATTGTGAAGATATATCATCCAAAGTCAAGTTGATAAAGTCTTAGTGAACTAGTGTAAGTCTCCTCGTGATACCAACATATCACATTATTACTACTAAGTGAGTATACACAGTTAAAAGGAACCTTGGAGTCCCATCTATGATCTTTCTTTGCTGTCTTTAGCATATGTGGTGTCTTTATTCAGGAGAGGATTCAATATTTGGTGTTTCATTTTGAAACATTGAGTGTTTCATCCTGCATGTTGTAGTGGCATAAAACTCACATCAACACTACGTTGGAAACATTTCTTGATTGGTATACTGCAGTGTTACCTCGAGTTTCTGGGACAGGGACGACAGGGGACTTGTTTCCGGGATGGCAAAGGGGACGTCTATATAAATATAGGGAAATTTTCAAATATATAAGGAAATTTGCAGATATACATTACATTCATATGAAAATATGGACAAAGCATGCCATTTAAACATCATAGACAACATTTCAATGTCATTTAATAAATAGTAACCGATTCAATACTCAATATGTATTAACTATAGTCTATTATGCATTCATAATTCAGATATTTCAATTCATTGTCTGATTGTCAATATGCATATGTTAACAACAAAATAAGTTTAACATACAAAATGCCCAAAGGCTAAAGTAGTAAAGTGCTGCCATATAGGTTCATGTTCAATATAAAAATCAAAATGTAGAAAAATGAAGCACATTGCTGCTCCTATTATGTTGAAATCACTTGCACAAATCCTTCCTACTGTTGCTTCAAATGGAAAACTACAACCCTTGCTGCTGTGTGAGAAGAAAAAAAACATAATAAATTTCAAAATGCTCACATGTAAACAATAAGCCACGATTTTGGGCTTTTAGGGCAAACATGGAGGGGCCCACAAGACGTCCAACCTAATGCTACGTGGGTTGGGCTTTTTATATTTTTTTTGACTATTTTTTTGCTTTTACGTAGGGGACGGCTAGCCGTCCCGAGGACGGTCGGGGGACGGCTACGGTGTCCCAAGCCGTCCCTGGTACTTCCTCCCGCCCCCATTTTTTTGAGGTGACGTCCCCAAGTTTTCGGGACGTCCCCCACTTTTTCCCAGATTTTGGGGACAGGGCGGGGACGTCCCCCAGCCGTCCCCCCGTCCCAGAAACGTCCCCATTCCGGAAATGGGGGGTTTTAAGCCGGGGACGCATCCCCGGGTAACATTGGTATACTGTTCATTTCTTTTGGTGATTATTTTTAAAATGAATTGGGCGGTGATTATTTTTAAAATGAATTGGGCAACTCTTGAATATGTAAGTTATAATTCCTTATTGATTATCACCAAATCTGTTCCATTATTATCTATTATTATTGTGGTATCATTTTCATTCCGTTATCAATGATTTTATTATTTATGGGCTGAGTTATAAATGGAGATTGACAAGACCATCTCCTTGGAGCACATGCTCTGAAAATTTTGTTTTCTGTGTTTTGAATGTCAGCTTTTATCACCACTTGTCATCAACTATTTATTGATGCAATCGGGGCTTTGTAGGTTCTAAATACATTTATTTGAGTGTTTTACTGCTTTAAGAAATATCCCCTTTCAGTGGCACAAACTATTTTACTCTTTATAATATTGCTATTTATTACATGGCATTGAGTAGCTAGATATGAGAAGTAGGATGTATAATTCCAATGTATATAGCATTACTTAATGTAATCATTGCTTTGAATTAAGCTATTGATTTTGATTTACTAAATAGTTAGTTTTAAGTTCTACCCATAAAGTTCTTGTAAGATACTCAGAATATAATCTAGAAAACCATTAGTCAGCTCTTTCAGCAAACATTCTGAGTGACCTCTTGAGCATATGCAGTGAGCGGGCACGCAAAAAGAAAGAAGAGGAGGAAAAGCGAATGGAAAGGGAGAGGGAAAAGGTACCTTCTGTCTCATTTAATATATTACATTCTACTTACTTGTCAAGGGGACCCCTTTTATTCTTATTCCCATGGATGCCACTTGATATAATATTATTGGTGGTGCAATTTTATGCTGTTTTGATAGCTTGAAAGCGGATTAATGTTTAGATGCTAAAGAGCTATAGAGAACAAGTCCTTTGTTTTTGATTGTCCAATTTAATAAATTATTCATTGAATTACAGTGACAATTAATTTTCTTCTCAACATCTGAACTCTAGTTACTTTGTAACAATCATTACATTGAAATTCCTTTGATAGGGGGCTTTTCTACTTTGTTTCAAGGATTGGCACATTTCCTGTTTTTTACTTATTAACAGGGAGCTTTCAGAATGAGGCTGATTCTTGTTAAAGTTTTCAGATTTATGCAAGGAAAATACAATCTATAGATGTCTTTTAAAACTGAAACAAATTACTATGCAAAGTAGACAAAGAGAATGGAAGGATAGTACCGATTTTGTCCTTCAAAATTGTTAGGTAATGGTGTGAAGATTACTTCTTCAAGTCTGCCCTAAACCGATCTCCAAACTCTCTTGTACCCTTTGATCTAGTTCGCCATAAACTCGCTGCCCTTGTTTGCTATTTAGCAGTCCCAAATTTGTTCCTCAGATCTGTCTTTATTCGCTCATAATCTGCACTTTAATTTGCCTCCAAATTGTACTTTGGATCTGCTCTTTTCCTTCTAATTTGATCCTCTAATTTGCTGATGAAGTTCACCCAATAGGTCTGATATAAATCGCACAAGAAGAGGAGAAAATACTATGAATGTATGCAATTATGAATCTGCTCAAGTACTCATCACATTATGTTTTCGGTGTGTTCCTTAGGCAGACTTACAACTCTTTATTTATGCACATAATGGTGACTCCCAAGAGTCACAACCTTTCCCATCATGCTGACTTGCACCTAGAAATAATAAATTCACTTTGCAAGTCGTCCCTCTTGGATTTAATCCAAGTCGCTCTAATATATGAGCTTATTAAGATAAACTCTTGGGACCATAATAATAATATATTCTTTTATATTATTTGCTCCATATTTAATTATTAAAATCAATTCTTAATAATAAATACAACTTTTTATATTTATTATAATATCCAACTGATTTTATCATAATTAAATATATCAATAATATATCCAATACATTAATTATTATTATTGCCACTTTGTCCAATGCGTTGATCTTTGCTGTAAAGGCCAAAACATTAACAATTCTATGGCATTTTATTTTATATTTGCATTGCTGAACTGTTCAAGGAATATTTTGACGGATAGTAAAATATCACAGTATGTGAGAAGTTAAATAGTTTTAAACTATTAAAATTTCACATATGCTGCTAGAAATTGCAATTGTATCATCACGCCATAAATGAAAACTACTACCATTTTTTTCATTATAAAAAATGAACTACATTTAAGAACCATTTTTCATCTCAGGGCTAACTCTCACAAAGCTTCAGTTTTTATAGCTTATTAAACTTGGATGTTTGAAAAATGACTTTATCATGTACTGACATCAGGAACGGATTCGTGTTGGCAAAGAGATATTGGAAGCAAAAAGAATTGAGGAAGATAATGAAAGGAAACGGTATGATGTTTCTTGTATCTATTTTATTTTCTTTAGAAAATTATGGAAATTGCTTTTAGTTATGCTTGTATAACAATAGCTGTCTTGTATAGTTTCAAAAGCATTATTGTTGATTGCCTTGCAATTTTGTTTTCTTCCCTTTATCGATTGATTTACACTTTTCTTCTCTTCTCATAGCATCTTAGCGCTAAGGAAAGCAGAAAAAGACGAGGAAAAGCGAGCTAGAGAGAAAATACGTCAGCGCCTAGAGGAAGATAAGGTATGATGAAAACGTGCTGTCAATATGGAGTCATGTGGTCTGGTGAGAAGGTGTGTTTCATTCATAGAAATATAAGGAGCTCTAGGCACAACATTGAGTTCCCATTCCATATCAAAAAACGTATGGAGAAAATCCATGAAATTTATTTCCTGGGAATAACATTCAACCAAATCTTTGCTATGCACTACCAGCTATTTGGTCATTTCATTTGTCAAAGAATGTTAGTAAACATGAGTAAATATGAAAAGCACAAGAACAATTTGTATAACCAATCTCAAGTGTCCTCCCTTTGGGGAAATTGTCCAATGGAAGTTGGAGCACCCTACTATTTTGTAGTGCAATCACAGAATTTACTCTAATCCTTCATTTTTAAGGCATAAGCCATTTAGTGGCTAATATGATTTTTTAATTATTTTACATTTCTTTCTAGGATCTAGAATTTTTTTATGTTCTGATTTGAGTTCCTCTGTTTACTGTGATAGATCTCCTATAAGGATCGCAAATCTGTATGAACACATCTTGCATGTTATGCTGTGTTGCTTATGTTGTGTGTTTGAGCAGGCAGAGAGAAGGCGGAAATTAGGATTACCTCCTGAAGATCCCAATAAAGTTAAAACTGTTACACCTGCAGTTGAGGAAAAGAAGGTATGACTAAAACAAATAATTTCCTAATTTTTTGAAAACTAACAGGCGAACTGAATTTATTGATGTTTAGAATGAAGATGCTGGAATCAATAGAACAAGAATTTAGCCACATGTTTCTCAATTTAATACTATTATGTGGCTGCAGGTTTCATTGCCAGTCAGGCCTGCAACACAGGCAGAACAAATGCGGGACCAACTCCGTTCACTCAAACATAACCACAAGGTACTGTAATTACTAGTTTTATCTCTGGAAGGTGTACTATATGATGCCATTGTACCGTCTGAGTAACATTGCTTGAGCGTACCCCATCAATTTTGTTCACTTTACAGGAATGCTTGTTCATTCCTGGAAGCCATAAGTTACATGTCAGATTTGAAATATGTATTCCTCATATGGAAATACTGCATTAGCATTATGTTTCATTGCCATGTATGTGGTTTCACTATACCTATTGCTTCAACGATAAAATCTTGCTGGACAGTGGTTCAACATTTTTGTTTAAGAATCTCTAAGAATTGTCAGTCAGTGTTTTATGGGAAACCAAACTAGGGTCCCTATAGAGTACTTTGCCTGATAGTGTTTACCTTGTACTAAAGCTTTTTAATGGCTTAATGTTACTTTGAAACTCAAAAGTGATGAAGTTAGTAGAAATTTATAATTATCTGATTGGGTACTTTTCATGATAGTCTTTAGCTTGCACTAAAGCTTTTTTAATGGCTTAATGTGACTTTGAAAATCAGAAGTGATGAAGTTAGCAAAAATCTATAATGATCTGATAGGGCTATTCTTGTTAACCATTTTTTAGGAATCAGCTGCATGTCAATATTGTATCCATCTTTGTGACATATTTCATGAGTGGCTTTTTGCAAAAATCTATCTCTCATGAATTTTAATGGTTCAATTGACACTCACTATATCTAGGGGACACTCACTGGGGTGAGGCAAGGGTAATTCCCAGGAGGTCAGCCATCCCAGTACCATTCCAACTCAGGTGACTTGAAGTTTTACCCACAATCAGGCCCACTTAGCTTGGCAACTAATTTGTACATTATTGTAATTTACATAATAGTTACCATCATAAGTGTTCAAATATGTGGGGAGTGTTTCCCACTTATGTCTATTTTGAGCATTCTTTCTATCCCATATGCAAATCATTATAACATAAAGAATGGTTGCTGCCATATGTGTGTGAAATGTGGGTATGTTTATTTACCACAATTAGCATTCCATAAAGGAAAGAAAATTTTAAGGTGATATCATGCTCAGCTTGTACATGCAATACATCTACTCATCACATTCTATATGCCAAACGGTTATAAAAGATCTTCTATAGGTAAACATTAAATGATTGTAATGGGTCTTCACAAAGTGGATGGGGAGCAATTTTAAAAGAAAATTTTGTTTTTGCACTAGGGATGAAGGAAGGTAAGAAGGCTTACCAATCTTCTACAAGATAAGAATGCCAAAAAATTTGCATAAGCAAATGCATTCTCACCTCTGGATGATTTCACATGGGAGAATAGTGCCCTTAGCTGAAATGGGCAACCATGCATGCTAGCTTATGACTTCTTTATAATGTACAACAAAACTACATTCAATCCCTAGTATTGTTGCATGACCACTTACTAATATACAGAATTTTATGGCCAATTTCTTTCATCTTGAGAGCTGTCACCTACTTCAGTTCTACTTGTAGTTTTGGAGTAAAGTGAAATTTTGTAAATTCTTGCAATTGATAAAAAAAGAATGCATTTACTTTTGCATACAAGGATATAGATTGAGTTAAAATGAAGTTGTTTAAATGTTTGCATTTAATTGAAAATAGATTTCATTAGTTTTTTTATACAAGGATATAGCTCGAGTCTATGTCATTGTCTCCTTGTTTGGTATAAAATGACCTCTCTTTCTGAACTCAATGTTATCCTTGGGTTGTATGGGGTGACCTAGTTTATGAATAGAATTGTTTGGAGCTTGGATGGCATTATGAAATTTTTCCTTTGGTCATTCTATTGACTATGGTAGATATGAATGGGGGCTCCTTTCTATTGAAGCATAAATTTATAAGTCCCAGAGTGTAAGAGCAATCCCACATCACCTAAAAATAGTTTTTTACTTTGCTTGTTTGTAGGTTTTCATGTGCACCAATCAGAACAGTCATCTTAGAGACTACCGCATTTCACTACACTTTATGATTTCCCTTCGTAGTTGGGAATATATGTTCTACACAAAGCCTACAATGTTGTATTTAATTTTAAGGAGATTCTTATGGTTGCAAAGGGATAATTCACTTCTAGACTCATTATTCTGTGTAACAAAAAGGCATCCAATTTCGTTGTTTTTAGTTTGTAGCAACTTCCTGAAACTTGTAGCAACAAACCAACACATTTCCAAAATCATATGACCTAGGAAAGAATTATGGTACACAAAAAATCATTGATCCATCATCCCCACATTCATTCCAAAAGATTCTGATACATGTTTTGCTGACTGCACGTTTCACAAGGTATTAAACTTTGCACCACTTTGTGGCTGGTTGAGATCCTTCCTAAGGTTAGAAGCTGCTATTTAAGCACACAATTAAAAGGAGGGCGAAAATATAGTTTAGTTTTTGAGCTCGACATTGGCATTGTATTGTGATATTTCTCGAATCAAATTTGCACATTTGTAATCAAACGACTAAAGCCTATCAGTATGTTGGAAGTCCATTTCAACATATTATAATTCTTGACAAAGAATCGATAAAGATCATATTGTTGTTTTTCTATTTCATTTGAGTTTTGCTGTTTGTTGTTTCATTGCTGCATGGTATGATAATTTTCATAGTTCCACGAAGTTTCCTAATGGGGGAATAGGGCGACGGGTTTTGAGGCAGGGGGACTAAGGACCTAAGTTTGGGGACAACAACGGGGGGACGGGTGGCACAAATACATACAATACTTGAAAATTAGCTAGGTATAATAGTAAGAATTGCAAATGAAAAATTGGTATGCTATGTAAAGTTTAAGCTAATAAATATCAAATACACGATAATGATTGCATTGAAATTTGAACATAAACAATGGTGGGTAGAATTTAGGAACTTTGAGAGCAAACCAAGAATAAGAATAAGAATTGTTAATGAAACTTTGGCATACTAAGTGAAGTTTAAACTCATAAACATAAAAAATAGGGCAATGATTGCATTAACGATAACAATTTTGGTTGGAGATTTGGGGTTTGGGGCAAAGCCCTCAATGGGCTCAAGGCACAATGCCCTTTGCAGGGGTCTAGGGGTAGAGCCTCCAATGAGGTAAACAGACAACACACCTTGTGGGGGTCTGGGCACAGAGCCTCCAGCGGGGTCAAGGGGCACCTTATCACAAACAAGGCCTTCAAAACCTCCAAAACCTTTGTTATGAATGTCATTTTCACAATTTCATCACCTTTTTATATTTTCAGTTGGAGTTTCTAACTGAGGGCCTCCAGAGACTTCTAGGCATCCTTGGGATGGTCAAGGGACTCTTGGGAATCCCCTAGATGTCCCGCTGTCCTTGCCATCCTCGGCGTCTCAGGAATGTGTTGACGAAGGTGTCGTTGTGGTGGGGAAATGTTTCCTCCAACTCCCAATTCTTGGAAACGTCCCCCCGTCTCGAAAATAGGGGGATTTAAGGGGGGACGCGACCCTGTGGTTCATTGATAATCTTTTATTGGATCCTCCATCCTTGATTGCATTAAGTGATATCAACATGTTTTTTTGAAGGCATGGGAGGGTGAAGGTTTTGGTTGTAAATAGATCACTGAATTGAGGCAGCTCGCCAGAAGCTTGTAAACAAATTGTCAACTATGAGGTCGTTTGTAGGAGTGATTGAGGATAGAATGTTGACTTGAATGCCCCTAGAAAGATGGAAAATATGTTTAAATTGATAAGGCAATGAAAATCGAAATGGATGCTTTTGAGAAAGATGGCAGAAGAAACCCTGACCCTAGGGTTGATGAGAGTGATGAAGAACGAGAAGCTAGCCTTATTGGGCAAAGTGAAATGAGAAAGAAGACACAAAGAATGTTGAAAGCTATATCAAGCATTGGTATGAAGAGTAGAGTAGATATCCCTTATTATTTAGGGTTCCTTAAATCCTCAAGACTTAATAGATTGGATCACTAGTTTAGAAGAATATTTTGAGTATGAAGATATAGATGATTTGGACAGGGTAAACATTTCTAAGTCTAAGTTGAACGGTCATTTCGCCATTTGGTGGGAAGAAATTCAGTAAGAAAGAGAATATGAAGTGTAAGCCTAGTATTGAAAAATTGGATAGAATGGTGAATAGTATTATTTAGATTTGTTAAAGGAGTTGTTCAACTTGAAGATAGACAAATTCCACAAAGAGAGAGAGAAGCATGATTCTATAGTGAGAAATCTCAATGTTGTGTTAGGAAACCAAACGTGGACAGTTCGAAGGGAGGTAGCACATATCAAAATGAAGGAGGAATTAGTAATTCCCCTTGCAATAACATAGAAGTTAGTAGTTTTTATTGCAAAGGGAGGAATGGCAAACATTCGTACTACAATAATATAATTGATTGGTATTAGAGGTAGAGGATGATGTGGTGAAGGAGATGTGAGACCTCTCAGGGGAACTTATTTCATGAATTAGAGTTACAAGACTTAGAGTTAGCTTAGACCATACAAAGTGATTTTTGACTTAGACTTGGACTTGGTGCTCAGACTTGGCAAGTTGAAAAAAAAATGGAATATAGAGATTCACAAGCTTTTAAATTGCGTAGCATGCAATAAATAAACTTTAAAGATGTAATAGACTAATCAAATAGGAGCTTCTCTGATCACAACTTAAGTATACATTGCTCTCATGAATATAAAAGCAGATCATTAGTTGAAGGAATCAACATTTTTAGATTTATAATAAATACTCAAATGTATACAAATATCATGGATTATGATGTCCATGGCAACAAAACACAAGTCTATGGCTTAGAGGAGCCAACAATACTACTCCCAACATGCATAGTTTTATGACAAGTGTTATGCGAGTGTTGTTGATAGGTCTTGATGATGCAATTGGGATATCTATGTGTGTATCGATTACACCAAAATCTAGGCTGTTTGTTCGTGCTCTATCCTCCTCTACTATGGCCACTATCTCTACCTCCAGATTGGAATGTTCAATCCATGCAAGATCTTCCTCAGCGAAGATGGGATCCTTAACCTTAGTCTTCCAACTTGAATCTCGATTAACCTTTAAAACCATAAGAGATAAGTTTGAGTCCAAGATTTGTCTGTGATGTAGGTGAAGGTTGTAATGAAGATTTACAAGATTATTCAACCTTTGCATTGACAACTTATGTGTTTCTTCGAGTGATTGGCGCAAATATTCTCCAAGGGGTTGAGCTTAATTGGTCAAAGCATTGAGTTCTCATTGTGGAGACAAGTTGTGACTCGTGGTCTTACATAAGTGGTTTCTAGTGTGATTGCTTGAAAGGAGTTAGTATTAGTTTCATTGTTGTGCTTGCAAGAGCTTGCGCTGGTTTCATGTTGATACTCATATGAGTAAAATATTTGTAAATGATCATCAATACAAAAAATGTTTTCAAACATACTCCAATTGCAGTTGCATTTTGGAGTGTTGCATGGTTGGCCCAAGATACTAATTGCAATCCCCTAAAGATTTGACAACTTATCACCAAACCTTTTCCACTATGCATTTAAATTGAGAAGAAAAACCTCAATCTCATTGTCCAACTTTGACTTTCAACATTAATGTAAAATTCAAGATTTTTTTAAAACCTACGTTCTTAATAGACCTACTTGGCTGCAATGTTGTTTGAGATGGCTTGCATATGCTTTGTGCAAAGAGGTCCCTTTGTGCAATTTTGTAGATTCCAAGATGAGGATTAGGTACCATTTGGTCTATGAGTAGACGTAGAACCTACTCAAAACCTGTTGTGAGGTCTTTCACACATCGCCCCAATTCTTGGGGACCCCCTAATTTTTTTAGGATTTTGGAGTTGAGCTTGAAGGATTTAAAAGTGAAGTTGATCAATTTGTGGACGCTCAATGGCGTCCCAAGGGGAAATTTGGAAGAAAATTGTTTGCTAAGTGTTTTTGCCCTTGGGGCGGAAATGTCCATACCCTTGGACATTTCCGCCATGTTGCTTTTGACCAGCATCCTTCCCTTCATCCTTTCCTCCTTGGCTAAGGGGATGAGCCACGAGACTTAGTGGCAAGTTAGATTGGATGATGTTTATGTTTGGAGCAAATTTGATGGAGTCTAACTTTGCAGTGTTTTAAGGAAATGTTTGGAGAATCAATGTTGGTGCTGGATTGAGATTGGCATGGCATGTTCATCCTCTCTCTGTTTTCTGCCAGCACCTTGATGACTGATCTTCCCCCCAACTTGGACTCAAAGAAACATAGAAGTAAATTGATGGAGTGAAGACAAGATATCTGAATTTGGATTGGAACAAAAGCTTGGCAATGGAAGATTGATTTTAGTGTGTTGATGGACATGGTATGATGGCCTTGTCCAAGGTGCTGGCGGATTCCGCCACCCCCTTGGACACCCTATCCATCATACCTTAAAATCCCGCCCAACCATAGAGGCCCCAAACTTGGACTTTGCTGTGAGATCAAGGTTTAGGAGATGTTTGAAGGAGTTAAGGTAGTGGTAGAGTGATTGTAAGAGGTCATGAGTCCATGGTATGATGGCCTTGTCCAAGGTGCTGGCGGATTCCGCCACCCCCTTGGACACCATGTCCATGGTACCCTTGATTTCCGCCATGCTCTTGAAGCTTGTCTTTTCTCCTATATGAGTGCAAGGTTGATGCTATAGGCTTTTGAGGAAATTTGAAGGAGTTAAGAGGAAGTTGGAGGGGCAACAAAGTGAGTTTGACATTTGGATGATTGATGGACATGGACCATGTCCAAGGTGATGGCGGATTCCGCCACCCCCTTGGACACCCTATCCATCACCCCCCTGATTTCCGCCATGCCAAGAAAGATCTTTCTTGCTCCTAC
>MU227088.1:2553848-2571725 GCA_018584345.1 Thuja plicata | reverse complement strand
GAACCTTCTCTTTATACTGTTCATCAATTATATCTTCATCTTCCCCCTCTTCTATTCCATTGGCATCAATGCCTGTTTGCAGGTTAACTATTTGGACAAGTGTAAATCTACACCATAATCTCCTTCTGACCTCAAAATCATTTGCACAATTTTCCCAAAAGTCTTCCATTTCAGGGACATGGTGAAATTCGTAAGGTAAACTAAAATGCCGCGCAACATATGCTCTGATGTCAAAATCTCTCCTAGCCTTGAAGGTTTTCAGTTTCAACTTGTTCAATTCTTGCTCTAAATTAAGAGCATCAGAAGAATTCTTACAGGAATAAAAACCTAGTTCTATAGGAAACTAGATTTGGCCCTTTCCTTTCTGTCTTTGAGGTCTTTGTGCACATGGGCCAACTGGCGCCCAACTTCGGTTACAACATGCAAATCCAGAGCATATCTAGGCAATTTGAATGGCTCTCCCTCAAACCCACCAACTCTAATGTAAGTAAACCTTTTGAATTGTATGAAGAAACTTCCAAAGACATTGACAAACTTCTTAGCCTCCTCTGACATTCTCTGCTCAATGTTCCCCTGCAGTTCAAAGATCAACCTTCCCAAAAAAACACCATTTACTTTCATAAAACTGTCAACATGGAATTCCTTCTGCAAATGGGGATAATAGTCATACACCTTCATGTTAGGAACAGGTAATTCATGATATAAACCATCCCACTTTCTAGTACAAGCTAGTGCATATAACAAATAAGAAGACATAGAAACCATTGGCCTTTTCTGAATAATTTTCCAACTGATGATGAAGTTCATCAGCAATACAATCTGCCCAATCGATGAACTTTTCCCCACCCAAAGTTATCCGGATAAAGAAATACATCCAGTCCTGCCAGTAATAAGCGTGGCTATTACCTTTGACTCTGTTCAACAAGATCACTAGTTCTGCAACTGCGGGCTTGAAATGATCTATTGTAAGGGGTTTTGGCAGCCTTGACCCTCCCCTTTTCGCCTCCAACAACCATTGTTTGGCAATTTCATTTCTGTAAATCTGTTTCTTCGTTGAGAAAACAGAGTAGGAGGAAGCAATGGTCCATCCTTCATAAGGATCCTTTTCTGGAACGCCCATTGCTGTGAGGATAACATCTTGGTTAATGGAGATTAGAGGGCTTCAATCAATTTTCTTAATACATCTTTCTTCCCTGTCATACCTTTTAACACATTCCATTACTAACTCAGGACAGGGGGCCACTAGGGGAAATGCCGCTGCATCAACTAAACCACTTAATATCACCTTCGCTATTATAGAACTAGAAACAGGGCTTTTGATTTTACTGCGAATCACCTCTAAGGTACCCGCTTTTATCATCGTGTCATCACATTCAGGAAGTGAACTAACCAGAGGGGAGGTTCGCCCAAATTTTGGGAGCGGGGACTTCATATTTCTTACGGGGAAGACTTATAAAAGACTGAAATTGCAGAAGGAAAATAGAGCCTTTCAATATCAAACTTTTTCAAATGGCTTCAATTTCAAACAGGTACTCTGGAAGATAAAAACACTAACTTGGAGATTCCACACACTCTAAGCTTCTCAGGATGAGAGTATACTTTTTGCTGCTCCGCCAATTCAATTCCACTAGAAAAACTTCACTAGAAGACTGATAGCACACACTCTTATTTTATAACTGATTTTCCCACAAAATGTGAAGGCTTTGCATTAAATGACAATGCGGGCTCTTAATTAAATGCGACAAGAGTTTTCGCTTGATGCGATCATTAAATGATTGAAATGACATATAAGTGTCACATCTAATAATGATTATATCCCGAACACGCGCGGATAAAATCATCACCGCCAGCTGTTGCTTTGGTCACGTCACCGCTGTCTTTTTGCCTATTCAACACAAGCTTCAGTTGAACCGCGAACCTTGATATAGCTTAGTTCTCAAATTAAGTTCAATGGGTAATAAAACATTACTTCCTTTTGGTGTGTTTATAAAAACCACGTGAGCGGCGAAAACTTAGACTTTACTACACCTTTTGCAAGATGAAGCCCGCAATTGAACCTTGAACCTTGAACTAGACAAGTTCAAGATTCAAAGTACAACGGAAGAGTGGACTTTGCAAACCACGCCGCTCATTTTTCACATAAAAGCAAAGGAAAGCGAAACACACCGCAAGGCGACATTGAACCTATAACCTTGAACTAGACAAGTTCAAGATTCAGAGTTCAACCGACAAGGAGAAAATGCAAACCAGGCTGAAAAAAATTTGCAGACATTTTACTTCTAGGACAACAAACTCTTGATTTTAGGTAATGATAAAACGTAGGGTATGAGTCAAAAATCAGGGGTAACAACCACATAGGAGGGGTTTTCAATGGCCAATAGGGTTGGAAGAGGCCTTTCCCCCATGCCTAGACAATGACCCTTAGCAATAGGGGGTCAATAGGAGAAGCGACATTCATAGAACAAAAGCCTTGACACAATTGATGACACAAGCCATATGAGACATTGCTTCCTTTCGTTTTCCATCATAAAAAAATGTTGGGGTAGAGGATCTCTTCCTTGCAACATGAGCCAACAGCCAAGAAGATGTTGTTAAATGGGCCACTAATCTTGTGGATCTTTGGTGGGCCTTCAACCAGATGCCAATCAAATTTTCTTCTTCCTCTTAATCAAGTGAGCTATTCCACTAATCCTTGAGCTCCCTATATACCTCATCCACAAAATTTTCATTGTGATCCTCATTATTGCCATTATTGACTACACCTTTTGGGCATTTCTTGCTTCTAGATCAATCAAATCTGTTTCTGTTACTCTTCTAACCCCCTCATTAGTTTGTGACTAGAACAAAATAATTTAGTTTCTATAATATAATTGTTTTTAAATTTTAAGGTTTATTTAAGATTATTATTTTTTGATTAAGTAGTGAGTGTTCCTATTAGGGGCTCTCCCTTGAATTATTAAGTTATTAAATCTATATGATAATAAGTTTGTTATATTTGGAAATAAAACACATTCCAAGATGTATTTGTATCAAAGAGAACTAATAGACATGGCCAAGGTATCAACATACAATTTAAGGCTACTAAACAAAGAACACAACACCAAAACAATAGATAACAATCAACATCTACATTTTCTCACATCCTCCCCGTTTAGTAACCCCACCATTAGTAGTAGCACCTTGCCTATCCGTTTCATGCAACACCACCTCCTCCATACCTTTTTGATACCATCTTAATTCCAAACTAGAATAGGAAGTACGAAGCACCAGGAATTTTATGGTCTGAGAACTAAGCTGCCAATTCCGCTTTAGGCTCAGGTTCTCGTTTGAGAGTTTTGTTCATGGGTTCGGTTCTTTTTGGGTTTGTTTGTACAAAAATATGTAAAAAATATATATATATATATATATATATATATATATAGCTATATGCGGTAGTAGTTTATTACACAGGTAATTTGGTAAAAATATTGGATGGATTAATGAATGAGCAAGACGCTCATAGTTTACAAAGATGATGTTTCTATTACGAAACAATCGTTTTTATTAGAAACATTCTAATAACTAAAGAATATCTACAATAATAGAAACATTCTATTATTTACAAGATTTACAATATTAACCATTAAAATAATAATAAATAGGATATTATGGAGATATTATTCTAATACCCTCCCTTAATGGTCTATTTGTCTACGACACCAAGGAGCCGCTTGGACTTAACAAACTTCTCTGGAAGTAGGGACTTGGTGAGAGTATTGGCAGTCTGGTCTGTTGTAGGAACATATTGTAAATCTACAGATCCATCTTCAACCAGCTGGCGAATGAAGTGACAATGACGGTCAATATGCTTGGTTTGCTCATGGAAGACTGAATTCTTGATGAATTTGAGCACCACTTGATTGTCGCAGAAGAGGGGTGAAGGGCCTGCCTTAGACATTTGGATGTCTGAAAGCATCCTTCGTAGCCAAACCGCCTCACAAGCTGCTTTTACCATTCCTCGATATTTAGCTTCTATCGAGGAAAGAGATACGACCTACTGCTTCTTACTGGTCCAAGTGATAGCCCCTGTGCCCAAATTGAAGACATACCCAAAAGTGTATTTTCTGTCATTAACAGAGCCAGCCCAATCCTAATTTGTGTATCCGATGAGGTTGTGATCTTTGGTATGTTCATAAAGGATACCAAAGTTGAATGTGCCCTTGACATAGGGCGGAATGCGCTTCGCCGCAACCCAATGTTCTGAAGTAGGAGCTGTCATGAAGAGTGATATGTAACTTAACTGAAAAGCTCAGATTAGGTCTAGTGGCCGTGAGATAGATTAAATTGCCCACTTGTTGCCTGAATGCAAATTCATTCTCAATTGGAGAACCAGATTTGGCGGACAACTTCAGGCCAAACTCCATAGGTGTAGACGCAGGTTTGCAGTCCTGCATTATGATTTTGTCTAGCAGAGCCCTTGCATACTTAGACTAAGATGCCATGAGACTGCTGCCAAACCTCGACACCTAGCAGTAGTGCAGAAGCCCAAGGCCGGTCATGTCAAAAGACTGGCATAAATTTTGTTTGATTTCTTGAATCAAAGATGCCGAACTGCCAGTGATGATCAAATCATCAACATAAATAACCAGGAGGATGATGTCACTGCCAACAATCTTGACATATAGATTGGAGTTAGGACTCCTCTGGAAACCTTGATCTATGAGGTACTTATCTATTTTTATGTACCATGCCCGAGGAGCCTGTTTAAGGCCATAGAGTCCTTTCACCAGTTTGAGTACCTGGTGTTGTTTACCAACAACCTTGAATCTAGGAGGTTGCATCATGTAAACCTCTTCCTGTAACTCGCCATCCAGGAAGGCACTCTTGACATCCATTTGATGGACCTTCCAGCCACACTGAGATGCCATGGCTAGGACTCTTTTGATGGTGCTCATCTTTGCTGTTGGAGCAAAGGTCTCCTCATAATCAATTCCTTTACGCTGAGAGAAGCCTCTGTCAACAAGACGAGCCTTGTACTTATCTAAAGTACCATCAACCTTGTATTTGACTTTGTAGACCTATTTGCATCTGATGGGTTTTCTTCCTAAAGGAAAATCTTCCAGAACCCACGTGTTATTTTTCAACAGACTTAGGTATCCCTTTCGCCTCTCTGTATGTTTGAGGCTCATACACACTGTGAATGTTGGCCAGAGAGCAAAATTTACAGAATCAGAAGGTTTTCTCTTCTTCTGACCAAACCTACCCTCAATGAGTTCATCATCATGAAGATTGCCAATTGTCTTAGCCCACCATTTAGGCCGGAGAGTAGAAGTGCCAACATCAGAAGCAGGAGGTGCAAAAGGATCATCATCATCAAATAGAAGATCAGATGAATCCTGAGGAAAGTCAGGTGGTGTAGTTGCATGTTTGGGTGATCTTGTTGGAGAAGGAACTGTTGGAGAGGCAAGAATAGGAACAGCTGGAGCCTTCCCAGCTAAAGCCCTCCCATCAGGTGGACATAATGGAAGACAGACAACCAAGTCTTGAGCCTTGAGAGATTGATCCTCTGAATCCGTAACTGGAGGAGAGAGCTGAAATGACCCTTGTTCCTTGTCAAAGACCACATCACGATTGAAGATGAGACGATTAGTCTCGATGTGTACCAGTCGTTAGGCTTTGTGATTATCACTCTAGCCGGTTAACATGAGTTTCTGGCTCTTGGCATCTAACTTGGTGCGTTTAGCATCAGGGATCCAGACAAAAGCAGTGGAGCCAAAAACTTTGAGATGACTGATTCTGTGCTTACAGCCTAACCGGGCCTCTTCCGGAGTCTGCTTCTTGACAACCACTGTAGGAGTGCGGTTGAGAAGATAGATGACATTGTTGACTCCTTTAGCCCAAAATTTCTTTGGAGCACTCTTGTGTTCAAGCATATACCGATCCATTTTGGTGATCGTGCGGTTTCTACGCTCAGTGACATTGTTTTGTTGAGGGGTGTAGGGTGTTGTTAATTGGCGCTTTATGCCATGTTCACAGAAATGAGAGAAGGTAGATGAACAAAATTCTCCCCCATTGTCAGTTCTAAGAGTAACAATATGTTGACCAAACTCTTTTTCTACAAATGCTTTGAACTTTTGAGAAAAAACAAACACCTCTTATTTTTGATCAAGGAAATACACCCACATTTTACAACTGAAATCATCAACAAAAAGTAAAAAATACTTGGACCCAGTTACAAGAGTAGTCATAGGTCCACAAATATCAGCATGGACCAATTGTAATACCTTAGAAGCTCTCCAGGAGTCACCATCTGAAAACGGAGTGCGATGTTGCTTCCTTGTCTAACATGCTCTGCAAACTCCAAGGTTCTGGGTCTGAATCTCCTGCAGTCCAATGACAAGATCTTCTCGAACAAGCTGAGAAAGATAGTGCACATTTAAGTGCCCATACTGCTAATGTAGAGTGTACTAACAGAGGAGAGCTAGGCCGCCATAGCAAGCTCCTGAGAATCACGATAGTCAACAAGTTTGAATGAACCATGATCCTCAAGACCCACGACAATAGTAGACTGAGTCTCCCGATCAATGATACTGCACTGATTTGAACTTAAGGTCATGTCCAGTCGAGGAGAATGTCTCAAATTTTGACTGACTGAGAGAAGGTTGAGTTCCTTTCCTGGAACATAGTACACATCGAGGAAAAGCAGTTTCCTCTGTCTAGACTGAATTTGTATATTGCCCTTTCCGACAACAATGTACTCTTCCCCTCCAAAGATAACTGAATCTGAGAAAGGCTGAAAATCTGTGAACCAATCTTGGCGATGAGTGAAGTAGCAGGAGGCACCTGAATCAATATACCAGGCAAAAGACTTTATATGATCTGTAGGTCTTTTAGCCATGAAGGCGTAAAAGGCAAAGTCACCTTGCTCAGTGTGCTCCGCAACATGTGGTTTCTGTTGTGAATCAGATTGCTTGGCTTGAGTAGCTAAGCGTTTACGACACTCCAACTTCATATGACCAAACTGCAGTAGTTGCACTGAATATTTTTCTTCTTCAGGCCTTCTGATGACTGAGCAGAAGGATTCTGCTGAGAAGATTGAGGAAACTGATAGTTGCCTGAATCCTTATGAAAGGAGTTAGCTGAGAAAGCTTGTGTGTTCGAAGATGAATTGGTACCACTGCTGAATTGTTTTATCCAATGATTTTGCTATAAAATCATTATGCAGAGATCGGAAAACGATACATCAGGATGAGTGGAAGCAATGTTGAGAGTTTCAACAAAATGCTCATAGGAAGACGATAGACTCTTCGGGGTGATCACCACCATGTCTTCTTCCATTTTGCGTCCAATTGCTTCCAACTAATCTCGAATGTCCTTGATTTTATTGAGATGATCTTACATGGACACTTGTTCATCCATCATGATCGTGAAAACTATGTTCTTCAAGAAGAACGCACGACTCTTATTAGAGGTTTCATGCAAACTTTTTAGACGACTCCAAGTTTCTGCAGCTGTTTTGCCAAAAGGAACCTGCGAAAGTTGATCATTAGTGATTGAGAGTTTAATGAGCATGACAACTTCTCGATTTCACTCATCAAATTTGTCTTGCTCTTCGCCTTCATCTGTAGGACGATCAGTCTTGCCCAAAACAATTTTGTCAAGACATTTGTATTCAAAGATCTTCATCATACGCTGCTTCCAAGTATTGTAATTTCTGTCTTTGAATTTTTGACTCCCCTCAAGTAGAATATTTGTTAGAGATGCCATTGTAGAAAGTTGAGGTCAAAAGTGGTTGATTGGATGGTGACACAAATATCAAGGCAGAAGTCTTTCAACACGAAAATTGTGTAATGAAAGAGGCAGAGGTAGAAAGTTGGCACACATTTCAAAGTGGATGAGAAATTTTTTTGGCATGGATCCCAATGTACAGATTGCTGAATACCTAGAAAAATTTGACAGAGACCCAAAATAGTTTTTGAAAAATCCAAAAAAAACCCAGTTAACAGAATTTTGAGAAGGGTATTCCAAAAAAAACTTAGCCATTGAAAAAGTGCCGAGGGTTCATGAAAACCCTAAGTGACATGAATAGGTTGTAGAAATAGGTGAGAACCAAACGATTTGGTGAAAAATATTGCTAAAAAGGACGAAACCCTAGCTGTGGTCGTAAAAAATAGGTTGTGCAAAAAAAATCGCAGGGACTAGTCAAAAATGACATCTGCAATGTTGGTCATTGCAAAAGAATGACCAACAAAGGGTTGTGTGAACCAAACAACGCAAGAAATGGACCGAAGAATTCCTGTCACGAGCATAGAAGGCCGTCGACAAAAAAAACAACCATGAATTGATCCCGTGAACAAGAAAAACGGTTTCTATTACAGATAAACAACCTAGAAAAGGGTCGAATGGAAAGCCTAGGAGAGTTGAGAAGGTACAGAGCCTGACCACAGAAGTAATGATGAAAAAAAGAGCAGGCAATCATAGTTGACGAGCCCTAGAAAGGGTCGCAGAAGAATATGAGAGCTGTTTGAACCAAAGAGGCAACCACGAGCCAGAAAACACAAAAACGTGTTTAGGTGCAGAGGAACGACCAAGAAAAATGGTCGTATAGAAAGAGGTGACTAGATATCTAGTCGTACGAACAACTAAAGGAAGCCATGAACTTCTGCAAAACAAACTTTAATCGCAAGCACAGGAGTCCACGAGGTAGAGATTAAAAAAATTTCACAAAATTTAAAAACTAATAATTTCATAAGAAATTACAATTTTTTTTCAAAAAAATTTAACTTAGCTCTGATACTATATTACACAGGTAATTTGGTAAAAATATTGGATGGATTAATGAATCAGCAAGACGCTCATTTATAGTTTACAAAGACGATGTTTCTGTTATGAAACAATCGTTGTTATTAGAAACATTCTAATAACTAAAGAATATCTACAATATTAGAAACATTCTAATATTTACAAGATTTACAATATTGACCATTAAAATAATAATAAACAAGATATTATGGAGATATTATTCTAATATAATTAAGCTCAAGATACACCACTATGATAATAGTCAAATAACAGAGAAAAATACACTACCATATTAATAGTCAAAACTGAGTATCATGATATATATTAAAGTTTTAGTTCAAATAACATAGCCAAATACACCACCATATTAATGTTTAGCTCAAAAATAATCATGTCAAGTGTCAACAATCAGCCATCAATGCTCAAATATCATACGGGTCATAAAAATAATCATCATCCTCCATATGTTGTGGTAATTTAGAAGGACCACAAATAGTGGCAATGGTACTGCCGTGGTACTAGCATTCTCAGTTTCATGATCACTAGGTGGCTCATGGTCATCATCAACTCTAAGTTGAATCATCCAACTTAGCATGCTCTCGATCAATATCCCACTGCTTTGTCTCCCCTTGTTTGTAGGAATTTTCTTTGTGTGTGAGGAGCCGCAAGTTTGAATGCACAAAGACCAAGACCTCCGCCTTTTTTGAGTGTAGTCTATTGCGCTTTATTGCGCTCTATTGCGCTTTTTTGAGTGTAGCACATGCTCCAATTCCTCTCATTATGAAGATGGACTAGCAACATACCAAGATTTTGAAATTAGAGAGTTAAAACTTAAAAGTAA
The DNA here is from genome assembly GCA_018584345.1 of Thuja plicata. Taxonomy (NCBI): domain Eukaryota; kingdom Viridiplantae; phylum Streptophyta; class Pinopsida; order Cupressales; family Cupressaceae; genus Thuja; species Thuja plicata. The sequence continues at coordinate 2,562,103 of MU227088.1, read as the reverse complement.
TAAATATAGATAAAATAGTAAAAAGTAAGAAGTATTAGAACTTGTGATAAAAGTTGGCAAGAGGTTGTAGGTGTTGGTATGATTCTCCATGGAAGTACCACCGACTATGAGCATCAACCCTATACTTGTCCCAAATAGTTGCAAGAGCACAACCATTTGTGCTTGCATAACTCTTGAATTCAACCCTCACTGTAGGTTGTATGTCAAGTTGAAAGAGTCGACAAAGTACTGCCTTGTACACTTGAGCAACTTTGGGATCTCGAAGTGGGGCAACTCTTGTGCCAGCAAGGAGCTGTTGATTATAACACTGGAGATTCAATGCAATGACAAGGATATGCAATGGAGTGGTCATTTTGTTCCATCTCTCCACCATGATTTGTTGTAGTTCTTTGAAAAATGTTTTTTTTGGATTCTTGCTCTTTTTAATTTATGATGACTTTCATCGTCTCAATCATTGAGTTGATGCCATCATATACCTCATCTAAATAAGGCCTATCTATGTTAGTATGACGGATCATTCTCAACATAGGCATCACTGGGGTTGACTGAGTGCTAGTTGCCCAAGGATATAGGTAGGGGGCTGCCCATCAGGAGGTACTCATCACGATCCCACCAAGTGTCATCTAGTATCATTCTCCTAATGTTTGTTGCCCTTGTAGTGCTAGATTGCCTCCATATGCTCCAATTAGGGTTGAATACCATGCTAGATGGTGCTCATGAACCTTCACAAGTCTCATCACGTGTGTTGGAGGCAAAAAGTGTCTCAACAACCTATTTTAAAATCAAAATAATAAAAAATTAAAATTAAAACTAATTTGAAAAGTTTACTAAAGTAAAACATGTTTATTATTTAACTTACCTTCAACAAATCCAATCCTGATAATTGTCTAAATATGCCTTGTGACATGGTGATTGGTGATGAACATTTGGATCTCCTCGACATCGACATACATGTTTGATACATTCAACTTTGTTGCCAATTTTTTGCAGGATTAGGATTAACAAGTGGACAAAACAAGGTGTCCAAAAAATGTGTAGATGACGCTTCTCAATCAATAACCCAACAACCCTACAATTTTTGGTATTTGTTACAACTCAAACAATATGTCAAGGGCTAACTAATTCAATGGCTTGGCAAAGGATGTTACTAATAAATTGACCATCCTTCACCTGCCCTTCAAAATCTATTGCTCTAGAAAACATCGGCCCTTTAGGGGACACTATCAATAATACTGATCAATGCGCGATTTTTTGTGTCTTTCTATCCATTAGATATGACGGATACTCCTGTTTCAAGCCGTGATTCCTTAATGGGCTTCAAGGAGTCCTCTACATGTTTCACCTCTCTGGCTAATAAGGAAGTACCCACCTCATAACTCGGGCCCTTGAATCCCTTTGGAGCCTCATTAATTGATCATACCAATTTTTGCCAATAAGGGTAATCGAACAACATTAAATGCCAATCCATTAGCATAGATACATCTAGCTATGTCTTGCTTGACAATCTCTCTACCCTTAGTGTGAAATGTTGATTCCAAGGGTCCCTTTGCTCTCTTATGTGTCACAGGTTGTTCTTGAGGTACAAAGAAGAATGGATGGCCCTCTATAGGTTCAAGATTGGAAGGTGATGGAGAGACCTTAGTTACTTTCTTAGTCTTTAGCAAAGGATGAGGACATGTAGCTAGTTTCCTTTTTGCTTCATATGCTTTTGCTCGCTCTTCAATAAATGCCAATACTTGTTCCTCCTCAAGAAGACCTTTACCTTTTGTTGTGCTTGTACAAAATTTGATGTCTTGATGAGGGATGAAGCACAAATGTGCTTTCACTTGACTGTATGAGCTTGTATATCATGCTTTGCAATGAGAGAAAATCCAAGTGAATTCTCGTCCACTTGGAAGTTGTATCATTTCCACATATTTCCAAAGGGGAGAGTGTGGGTGTATTTTAAAGCGCGGCTAGCTCCCAGAGCTAGAACCACTTGCCATTTTAATACCTAACACATGTAATTCTATAAACAACATGGATAGGCACAAAGCCACAAACCACATTGAAAAAACAAAACAAAACTAGAGAGTTCATTTCAATTTGTAAAAAAGATGCAAGGAAAAATAAATACTAAACAAAAATCTACCTCTTTTGTTCAAATTTTCCTCTATAATGCCTTTGAGAAGAAATCAACACTTGCAACTGCGTAGGAATGGCACAAGAACTAGCTTCAAGCATGCTACAATCAATCTTTAACTCCCTTTGAGCAATGGCAAGCAAAAAAGTTCACCAATGGAGCAAAATGGTTTTGTTTTTCATTCTATTGAGCGATAATGAAATAGTTTTTACTTATTGTTGTTTTTAATGGTCAAATTAGTGTTGGGGGGGTCAAAATTACCTTTTTGGCAAAGAAAAAGCACTTTAAACAATAAAAAAGGCAAATTTGCCTTGGGTTCGCTGGCAGAAGTATTTCACTGTGCAAATTTGCCCTGGGTTCAACAGGACTGAACCCATAGTTTGTGGCCTAGACCTTGCCTAGACCGAAAACAAACTACATTCGAACCTAGACTGGACTGGGTCCTGGGGGGTTTGAGTGAAGGACTCGTTAATGTAGCACGGGAAACATCCAAATTGATTTTACTATTTTAGCAGGTACTATTTTCCTTGAGGCAAGCATAGGCATTGTAAATGCACTACAGATTTCTGAGATGCCATGGTCATGGGTGACTATAGATTTTCAATAACTTTCCTTAGGTTTAGACAGTATGCTCTAACCTACTAAAGCTATCGATACATTGTCACCATCTCCTTTTGCACCAGGCACAAGTTTTCCATGGAGGTGCTCTTTGTACACTCCTAAGTATTTCCTAGTGTTGTTCTTCTTTAGGTAACACCATCTCACATCTCAACACTTGTCAGCAGGAAGAGTTGAAGAAGCCATTTCCGCAACCTTTCATCAGGGACTGCATCAACCATCTTATTTGTAAAGTTTTCCCTAATGCATGCTTTGGATTGTGGTAGACCAACTTCACCCGAACTTGTTTCTCTCAGTACAACTTTGTCACACACAAGTGCTGCAGTCTCTTAACAATTGAAGACATCAGCAGTCTTGTTTTGTAGACCTTGCCTTTGCAAAAAGGTTGTGACAGGAGACCTTTGAACGATATAGTTGGGAAGTGAAGCATGCCAACATGGTGACCAAAAAACACAAGCAAGGTGAAATAAATTGTAAGGGTGGTCTGGTTAGTGAGAAGAATATATGGTGTTTAGGATTTAAGGAGGTTTCTCATATAATTAAGTTTCCAAACATGACTAGTATGGTAAACAGCTGTATAATGTTGTAAGTGGTTCTTGATCAATATTGAAAATTGCCAATATGTTTTTTAACTGGCTTATTGGCCTCCGTGACAATGTGAATGCACAATTGCATCAAAGTAATTGCCTACACTGATTATTAAGTTTCCAGTTTCGACATGCTCTTTTGTGTAGTCCTTTAATAAGTAAATAACCAATATTAAATCACCTTCAACTGCTAATTTTTTGAGCCTCAGGGGTTTAGCAAGTGATAAATCCAAAACAACAGATTCACACTTGGCTTCATTATTTTTGCAAGATCCTAAGAGGATTTAACCACATATATACATGTTTTAAGTTGTTTTGAGGTTCAATTTAAGGTTTAGGGTCAGATTTTCAGTTTGATCAACCTTTGAAAAGTGAAAACACCCATACAAAAAAAAATCCCTGGGTTTCCGAGTTGCGGGGACTTGGAAGAAATGTTCTCCTGCCGCACCGCCACCTCCACCGAGATGCAACACATTATGGGGATTCCCAAGATTCCCCTAACCATCTCAAAGACGCCTAGGAGTATTCCATGACCCCAAGTTAGAAACTCCAACTTAAAACAAAAAGGGTGATAGAATCATGAAAATGACATTCATAATGAAGGTTTGTGAGGTTTTGGAGGTCATGTTTGTGATGTTTTGGAGGTCATGTTTGTGATAAAGTTGCTCCTAGAACTAATTGGGGGCTCTACTCTTAGACCCCCGCAAGGGATGCTACTCCTTGACCCTATTGGGGGCTTTGGCTCTAGACCCCCCACAAGGGATGTTGCCGATTGAGCCTGTGGAGACTCTACCCCAAACCCCCACAAGGGGCATTGCCCGTTGACCCCAAACCTCCACCCACCATTGTTATTGTTTATGCAGTCATTGCCATGTTTTTAATGTTTATTAGTTTAAATTTCACGTAGTATGCCAATGTTTCATTTGTAATTCTTATACTTATTCTTGGTTTATTCACAAAGTTCCTAAACTCTACCTATTGATCAGTGTTTTATGACCACACCAATACAAAATAAAGTGCCAAGGGACACTCTATCCTCTCTTGAGCTAAAACCCCTTGCATGCTAAGATTGCAAAAAGATCATAGAGGCGACTCCAAGGTTCCTACTTGCGAACTTGCAACTTTGTGTTGAATATAAGCTTGTTTGGCTTGATGTATGCTGGTTATCCAAGTGAACTCACGCTATTCACTCTAGATTTATCAACTTTCCTATGCGGAAGATTTAGCAATGCAAGCGCCTGATCCAAATTCTAACAAGGACCACACAACACTATAAAATCTTCACTAAATTGCCCAACCTCAATGATATTTCAATTTTGGCAGCATCAAGGTGACAATTCTCCAAAAACTCCCCTTTACAAATGAGAGGGGCAGGGTTTATATAGGAGTCTCTCAGACAATGAATGGCCCAGATTGATTTGAAATCAATGACCAATATTATCCCAAAGAAACCCTAGTTAGGGTTACTACAAACATTAAATGACATCCAATGACAATAAGGTACCAACCTATGGGCCAATGAGAAATTTACATTACTTTGAAATACATATCCACTTGAGGATGCATTCCACATGTCCACTTGGAATAACCTGATTTCTTCTTTTTTTTATGTTGCTTTGTCGTTGCCATGATTTCTCCTTTGAGCCTTAGGATTGTGAACTTTGCCACTGCACGTGCATTTCCATTTCCATTTTGATCTTCTTCAAACCTCTTTGTGAGCTTGATGGATGACTTGCAAATTGTTGATGTTTGAGGTTTTTATGCTTTCCTTGATGTAGTAACCACAAAGCACTCACCATGCTCACGAAATGTCCAGCTCCATGCCATCTTCCTGCTTGCCATCCTCATGTTGAAAGTCACCTTTCTCTTTAACTTCCTCATCCAAGTATTCTTGATGTTGCACCAGCTTCTTCTTGTCCTCAAGCATCTTCTTTCTTCACTCCCTTGCAAAACAAGAAGATAGTTGTGTTAAGTATGTAAAACATATTATTAACAAAATCAAGATATTGTTATGACTAAACAATTCCTGCTAATAATATGGTTTCGACATAACATGGGAGTTTTATTTGGATGAATCTTTGCAAAACAATCTCTAATTCTGATTTCCTAAGTTCAAATCATTTAATCTCCCTTTTTCACATGCCCGGCAAACCTTGAATCGCACAATTTTCAGCGAACTAGGCTATGAATTTTCTTCCTCTTTCCTGATTTTTGCACTCAGCTCTGCTCTGTTCTTTGTTTTATTGGATTGAATTGCATTGCATTGTGTTTGAAATGGTGATCTCACACCTTTCTTTATATACCTCATACTCCAAAGGTCATGACTATTGCAAGGGGCTGACTTGTTTATGGCTTTTAACTAAATTGCAACTTGATTTCATTGCTGACCTGAATATGTAAGTCAAATTTCTTGCAATGTTGGGCGAGTTGCATTTGATTCCCATTTCATATGTGATTAGGCCGACTTGATCTCCATTTGATTCAATTTGTTTGATTAAACTCCTAATGGCCGACTTGCTCAAATGGTATCACATTTGTAAATTGCTTGCAAGTGTTATGAAAGGGTGGAAATTTGGGGGGAGTTTGGAATTCAATTCCAAGGCAAGGTCGGATTCCGACCTACCCTTAGAATTTATTCCAAAGGTTGCCAACTATTGTGTTTGTACGATGGTCAACGATTTCTACCTTGTTGTCCATTGGGATCTTGACTTGAAAGATTATTTTTTCCATTCCAGTTTTTATTTCTTTTGGTTTCTCTTTCTTACAAATCAAATTTTCTCCATATTTGTTTGGGATTTCACACTTGCAAACCAAATTTCCCTCATTCATCCATTGATTGTCTCACTTACTCGCATGGTTTTGACTTGACCATTTCAGATCTGATCATAAACATCTGAATTTCTTTGCACCATCACCCAGATTTCTTCATCACACAGCTTGAATTCTGACTTTGAAGGCAACGATTCTAGTTTGGTCTTTGAAAAACACCTCCAATACTTGGGTGGAAATCTCATGGGGTTTGGAAATCAATTCCAAGGCAAGGTTGGATTCCGAGCTGCCTTTGGAATTTATTCCAAAATTGCTTTAAGTTATGCCTTGTTCAAACACCCTCGATTTTCCACTTGCTCATTCAAGTTTCTGAGTTGACACATTGATTTCTCTTCTCCATTGCTTGGTTTTCACACTTAATAGACTCAGATCTGATTACAAATGTTTGAATTTCCATGTTGGCATGCCCAGATTTCTCCATTGCAACAACTGAATTCAGGTCTTAAGGGGATCACTATTGGTTTTTGGATTAGAAAACACGTGCCAATACCTGGGTGGGATTGAGAGGATTCTTGGAATTCAATTCCAACGCAAGGTTGGATTCCGACCTGACCTTGGAAATTTGTCCCAAGTCGACATCGGGATCTGACCTAGGCTTGGAACTCTCATCAAGGCAATCCAACATTTGCTAAGTCTCTGGATTTCAACATGCAAATTCAATTGTTTTTCCTTAGTTTGTTCAGATTTTCTCCTTTTTGAGTACAGATCAGATTTCCTTTTGTTTTCAAGTCTTCATTTCATCTGTCCTCAATGATTTTCTTCAATCACTGATTATTTTTACTCACAAGTTCATCCTTCTCTAAATGCTGGTTACTCTTGGTCAGACCTCTCTTTGTTGCCTTGTCCTTAATTCATTAGTCGTCAATGATTTTCTTCAGCCCCCAACTTGAATTGCTTCTTTGTATTGTATTTGATCATTGTGTTGAATGGCAACTTAATGTGGCTTTACCTCTGTTTTGCAACTCCACAGTGCATGTGGGACTAAAAAATTTCTTCTTAGTGGAGATTCGACCAGCTTAGGGACTAATCCATTTGCACTTTCCTCTTAATCTCTTACACTAATGCCTTGGGGAAAATCGGCTTGCATAAGGACCCTTGATTTCATCATGTTTGTTTTCAATTTTATCTCCAAAATTTCACCCAGTCCACAAAGGGTAAAATTAATTGTCATAGGGACAAATTTGGTTCCATTTAAATTAGTCATTTCTTGCATTTTAGTCTTGGTGGAAAATTGTTCATCATAGGGACATTATAAATCCCCAAGCTTGCTTATACATTTTAGCCAACTTTTCCTTTCTGGTGGAAAATTGACCACCATAGGGATAAATCAGTCCCAATGCAATTTCACTTTACTTGCACATTTAGAGGGGAGTGGAAAAACGAACCTCATAGGGACTCATTTGCTTGCTCACTTTGATTCTCAAGAGGAAAATCGAAGGTCATAGGGACTGGTAGAGATTTGTGCTTCATAGGGACAAGTGGAAAATCCATGTTCATAGGGACTTTCCCCTTTCAAACCATTTCCCAAATTTCACTTAGTGTTTGCCCAGTGGAAAATCAACCTCCATAGGGACTTTTGGTGTTTTAACTTTAATTTCATTCAATCCTTATACCCAGGAGTGGAAAATCGATCCTCATGGAAGCCCTATGGATTTTTAACTTCAATTTCATTTTTTTCTCACTACCCAGGAGTGGAAAATTGACCTCCATAGGGACTTTGCACTTAACTTACAAGAATATATCATTTTTTTGTTCAAATTCAAAGGTAAGATGGGGATTAATGCACTATAGAGACCAATTGGCTTACAAAAACACTCAACACTAAGGAATTTTCTCTTAGAATTTAATAACTTCTGCATCTTCACCCTAGTGACCTCAAAACTTTAAGATTTGTCTATGTTTGCAATTTGGGGACTTTGAAGCCTGATCATACCCCTAAGCGAAATTTGAACTTTGGAGCTTAGAATTGACACTGAACTGTCAAAACCCTACAGCTAACAAACAAAAGGAGGGGGTCCCCATTTGCAAAGGGGCGATGGCATGAAATGGTCACAACACTACCCACCATTGTCAATGTTCAAATTTTAATGCAATTATTA
>MU227088.1:2504633-2532159 GCA_018584345.1 Thuja plicata | reverse complement strand
TTGGGATGAATTTATTTAAATATTTCAATTAATCCTAGATTTAACCAGCTCTTGCCACTTGTCAATCAGACTTAATGGCTTATAGGTTAGATGTTGAGCATCTTCCCTTTAAGCCATTAAGTCAACCCTTAGATTCTTTTGAACTTGCAAGTTCTTTAATTCCTTCCTTTTGAGATGAATTTATTTAAATATTTCATTTTAATTCCTTTTTTTTCCAGAATGCACCACCTTGTGACACTTGTCACTCAGGCTTAATGGCTTAGTGGTTAGATGGTGAGCATCTTCCCTTTAAGCCATTAAGTCAACCCTTGGATTTTTCTGAATTTGCACACTTGTTAACCCCTTTGTTGAAAGAAATTCAAATTAAAAAAAATATTTAAATTTGCACAATTTACCACATTGCGCCAAGTCGCCTCTTTTGATTGGTCTGCAAGTCCACTGGGCGCCATGTGTCATCCTCTGATTTTCTTCCTCAACACTGTACCAGATTGCGCAACGTCATCTTCTGATTGGTCTGCAGGTCCACTGGGCACCATGTGTCATCCTCTGATTGGTCCGTAGGTCCACTGGGCGCCATGTGTCATCTCTTATTTTTGCTCCAAAATAATGGGGCCCACCACGCACTTAACTATCCAGCCAAGAGGCCCACCAAATGGCCTCTTAGTTCTTTCTTCAAACTATAATGTAAGTGCTTTCATATATAAAAACTAAAAATACCCAAAATCCCTTGCATGTGGGATAAATGTCTAAAAGCACTATTGATTGTTTATTTTCACCAATATTCAGAGGACCATAAATTTTGATTTTCAAACTGGGTTTCTCTGAAAGTTTTTCTATAGAGTGCATGCTGGGTTGTCTCAAACATTTAAAATTCAGCCCGACCCAGTTTGTATTTTTTAAGATACGACTAAACACGTGATTGGTTGTGCACTTATTTGAAAAACATTTGGGCAACTTGTCTGAAATATTTTTTAATGTTTTCTTCCACAAAATCATGCACTATTTTCCTCATTAGATCCACGTTGTCTTGCATCGGCCAATTTTCATTTACATTAGAGTGTTTTTTAAATCTCCTTCATCTTGCTGCGTGTGGGGTCTACAATCACATCTACAAATGCATTTGTATTTAAATACTTTATCTCCCTTTGTTGTTTGCCTTTTCTTTTAAAAACAATACTTCTGTGTGACATCTCCTTCCTTATTTCAATCACTGCAAATTCATGCTGCAGAACCCAATGTCTCACATACTGAAAGACGACATACAAGTGCCCTTTCGCTTATCATTTTCATCATAGCAAAAGCAAGGCTCAAAATCATAGCCATTGGCAGACCCTATGGAACCTAATTGTTTAAAAAATGATTCACTATATCTCTAGAGTGAAAATCATTAACTTGGCGGTGATCAAAAACAACTTAGTACAATTCTGCAATTTGGACTTGAAACCAACATCTGGCCTCTGGAATAGACCTCACAAACTGACTAAAAGACCTCCCAGGGCTCTTTAATTCATAAGGCATGAATTTTGCCATGTTTACTAACATCCTGCAAAATCAAATCATTATGATGATTTTGGAAGCGAGACATTTTAATCCTTCAAGTTGACCACTTTCTTTAATCTGCAAATGCTCTTGTCAAACTGCATGAAAACTACCTTTGATTTTGACTATGAAAAGTTAACCAAAGAAACCCTTAGAGTCTGAGCCTTAGAGCATGGATTCACTCTCACATAAGGAAAATTAATCAGCCATTAAATTTTTATGATGATCAACCAGTCAACTAGCATCAATTTGCAAAGTCAACACTTTACCACTTTCTGAACTTAAAACCAGTAAAATTGCAGAAATTGGATTTGGAATCACTTAGGTAAAATGGACAACTAGATTGGCCATAGTCTAGAAATCTTTAGGAAGGTACACTTTCATGTTTGCAATGCAAAACAACTCTCAATTCTTCTTGACCTTGAATTGGGTGCAAACTGGGAGACCTCCAAGCAGGCTACTTGGAAAACTGCATTTCATCATTTGGCAAATTGATAGAAAATGCAAACGGAATGGGATTAGCAAACTGACCAAATGAACTTATCGTGACCTGAAGAAGGAGACTCAAGAAGTATTTGACCTATGAAATGGAGTAAAAAAGGATTTTTTTCAATTAGGTCACAATGTCAAAGGTTACAATTGGTCAAACAGGGCTACTCAGAATTCTGGATAGAACAAAGAAACAAGATATCTCTGGAAGACCACCTTTGAGGGATCATAAAACCTATCAAAGAGACTTGAAATGACTTAGGATTTGAAATATAGGATTTCTGATACACATAATCAACATTCCTAAAAGTGGTGGGCCATGAAACTTAACAGGACAAGATATTCAAATGCAATTGGGCCCGTTACAACAAATTGACACTTAGGCACAAATGCAGATTTGGACAAGTGCTCGAAACAAGACATCATGAAACACCTTGAAACTCAAATTTAATGACCTGGGATGTCTTCAAATGTCTAAACGAAAGCAATAAACACCTGTCATGCACGAAAAAATTCAAAATCTCATCTAGGCAAATAGGCTCAAAAAGCACTTATAGGGGGTCGAAATGTAAAGTACTAGTAAAACACTAAAAAATGACTTGTATTTTTGAGTACCAACAGATCCTGTGTGATAAGTTTTTTTTCTGGGAGGAAGATAAATTTATGATTATGCTAAAGCCTTGGCACCTGGATTTTAATCCCTCAACTAAAATCTTCAGTAAGATCCCTATTTGGGTTAGGCTCTCCAACCCCCCCTTCATCTTTGGCATGATTCCATTCTTGAGGAAGTAGGTTAGGCTTTGGGGGAGTTTTTGATGTTGGATAATGATTTCTACAATATATATCATTCAACTTATGCTCGTATTTTATTTGAATTTGACACTAAGTTGGGTCTTCTAGCTTAAATCAAAATTGAATCAACCTTAGGATCTTGGATCCAACAACTTGACTGCGAGGGTATTCCCTTTAGATGTCGAAAATGTTTTAAGACTGGTCACATTTCAGCCCAATGTGGCTTGGACCCAAAGAAAAATAAATCTTCTCCCTCTTGGTGGAAGAGCGCTTGATCGCAACATTACACTGTTATGAAAGGTTCCTCTCAGCCTGTGAAGAAGGATGATACTATTTTGCCTCTTCCTGTCCCTGTTGGGTCTATGGTGGCTACTGGTTTTGGCTCCATTTCTGCTTGAGCTGAAATTGCTCTTTCACGGATGGATACTGATGCTAGTGTGATTGTTGATGGCACTATGTCTGCTGGAGTTGATCTTTCTTTCTTACTACTGAATGCTGTTGCTTGTGGGTTTGTGGGCGCTGATCCAGGTGGTCTTGCATGTGTTTTGGCTTTTGCTAGCTTTGGTTTGACAGATCCTTTAACTGATAGATCTTTGTTTGGGGCTAAAGTTGGCCCTGTGCTGGAAATGTCGCTAGAAGATCCTATTCCTGTGTTGGGGGTTGGTTCCTCAGCTTTGGTTTCTTTATCCTGGCAGGATGAGGCCGCTAGAGTTGAAGATGGTTGGGTCACTGTTAAGGGAATATTTTTAAAGAAATCCTCTTCTTCTTTTGACATGACCCTTTGGTCCCATAAGAAAGGGACAAAAGTATAGCTCTTTCTATTTTTGTTCCTGATTTCTAATGATTTATTTTTTGTAGCGACTGGGAAGTGTTTCTTCTTAGGTTTTGGTTAGTGTGTTTCTCTTAGGCCTTTTGATCAGGATAGGTTGTTGTGTTATGAAACTTTTATTGTTCTTTCTTAAGTTCCCTCTATATACAGGGTTTCGGGGCCCCTTCAAAACCTGTTGTTACCTTAATAAAAAACCTTGCATTTAAATAAGACTACTATTTATAGTAATTTGATACTTGAGCATGGACTGGTCTGAAATTCCCCCAAAGCTATGGAGTGGCTACATAAACATGTCAGTAAAACTTTTTTGCAATACCATGTTTAGGTTCAATGAAGATATTGAAGTTTTCATTTTTAAAAGTTGCAAACAAAAGTTTTGAACTTAATGTTGAAGGCCGTAGAGGCTCTAAAATGACCTAAAAGTATCTATAATTGATGTAGTAGATTATAGCTTGATAAAGTACGTCATGAGATTTTTTACGTTTCAAAATTTTGTCAATCAGACACCCGGTTCAAAAGTTATGGCCTTTGGAAGTTGGATCTCTTGAGAAAGAAAATATAAAAATGTGTTGGGCACATAAATGAGTTGTAAAAGGGAGTTATATGTGTTGGTGTCTTTTTTAAGATATCATAGGGCATCATGCATTGGAGATGAGACGTGCGCCACTTTTTTTGGGTGATTTTAGCCCATGGTTTTGTAATACCCTTTACTAGTGTCATCCATTGTATCTCTTATATATATTAGGTGCATGAGATGGGAAGTGTGTGTTAGAGTCTTATAACTATTGAGTTACATCTGGATATTTGGTTGGTGATACTCCTATAAGATGATTTCTCTACAAGTATGTTGTATTATGTTGTTTATTTTTAAATAATATATTGGGTAGCTTTTGGAGGGTGGGGTTTTTCTTCTAAAAAAATTTCCTCACTTAAATCACTGTGTTGTAGTATGCATGCTATTTGTATTTAAATCTGTTAAGTTTCTATAACTATTGTAAAGATTTGAGAATTTTTTTATATAACCCTTCTCTCAAGGTTAGTGTAGGAATTTTTTTAATGCTACTTTAGCTTCCTTACAAGAGGTATCAGAGCTTGATCACCTCAAGTTTTAGTTGTGGGTTAGGCTTTTTTACTTATCTAGATTGAGTGGGAGCTTGTGTAGAAGATACTTTGTGATCTCATTGCAAGAATTTTCAGACTCAGAAGTTCTTTAGGGAAAATAGAGCAGGTAGATAAGATAAGATAAGATAAGATAAATTATTAATGTCCAACAAGAGACCAACAAGGGTCTAAGGGACTGGGAATATACGGAGCAAAACAACCAACAAAAGGAGCACCAAACAGTGTCTGGGGGAAGAACAATAACAAGAAAGCAGAAAGTAGAAAATAGAGAACAAAGAACATAAGAACTAGGAAGAGTGCCTAGAGGCTCTTTCCGGGCAAGAATTAATCGAGCACCAAAGGGTACGCTCTGAGACTAGAAGGAGCCCCAGACTGTCTCTGAGTAACACTAGTGGTGGAGTGCTGCAACTGAGTGTGATCTTTACAATCTCTACAAGGTCTCACAAGCCTGGTCTATCCAGAAGAAGGAGGACCGAGAGGGCGCTTCATGCTGCGGGAAGGAGACACTGAAGTGAAAAAGGATGTGATAAGATGATCAGATCTCTGGCTGGACGGGAACATACGCTGGAGGGTGGAATCCCAAAGCTGTGTGGTCTGAAGATAAAGAGCAAGGCATTGTTGATCGGTGTATCTGATCAGGCAGTAAAATCTCCCTCTAATCTCATAGTAAATGGGACATTGGAAAATGAAATGTGCCTCAGACTCGGTCTCCAACAAGGTGCAAAGGCAGAAGATTTGATTAGCCCTGTCAATGTGGTGATTTGTCTGGATGCGGAGCCGGTGAGAGCCAACTCTGAAAGACACCAAAGAAATACGGAGAGCGTGACTCCATCGATAGGCCAGGTAAGAAGGACACACAATGACCCCATCAAGAATCTCCATATAGTGCTCGACATAGAAGGCCATCCTAGGACGAAGGCCTCTAGGAGGGTTGCACCAGGTCGTCGTGATATCCTATCTATAGATGTTGAGTTTGACGTGGTCATTCATCTCCTGCTGGGAGGGGAGGAGGTGGGTGAGAGCATCCAATGAAAAATGAAATGGGGGTAGATGATCAATGAAGATCCCCACAGAACCCAGGAAGGAAAAATCCTAGGCGTAGCATCAGCGAGCTCTTCCAGAGGGATCAACACTAGCAAGGGCCAAAAAAGAGTAGTAAGAAAGATAAGGGTATCTCTGCCAACCAACAATAGAATCAAAAAATCCCCGGAGATGGTGAAGGAACCAGACCAGATAAAAAATGGCTGCAAGTCTAAAAGGATGAGCACCAAACTCAACAAGAATAACACTGTGAGGCGTAGAGCGATGACATCTAATGAGGTGCTAAAGGAGAATTTGGACTCTCTCAACATAGGTCCAATCCGACTCAAGAAGAGAGGGCCCCCACACAATAGAGCCATAAAGCACCGTCGACCTGACTAAAGAGTCAAGGAGGGCCAACTTGGACCTGATGTCCTGAAAGTGATGTTTGAAGCACTGTCTCTCAAGAAGAGCCAAGGAGCCCAACCTCTTGTTGACCTGGGGCTGCATAGCAGGTCTCAAGATGAAACAAGGACCAGATAACTTAACCCCAAGCTAAGTATAGGAGGAAAATATCATGATCTACGAGCCCTAAAAATAGAAGTGAAGATGATAAGTCTTCAAACAATTGAAGACCATCAACTGGGTCTTGCCCAGGTTCACAACTAGATTTCAAAGCTCATAGAAGGAAGACAAACCATCAAAGAGTCTTTGTAAAACCTCGAGGGAGGAGGCCAGGAGGACCACATCGTCAGCAAATAAAAGAATGAAGATCAACACCTGATGCAGATAGCAATTGTCCTCTGGGAGTGAGAGATCTTAGAGGAAAGCCTCGATCTCATCAATGTAAATTCCAAAAAGAGTAGGAGAGAGAGGGCAACCCTGCTTCACCCTGATGGTACTTTGGATCAGCTCGGAGAACCCCTGTGGAGTCCTAAATATTCCCACCACACACTTGTAAAGCTGCATAATAGCAGTCAGGAGAATCTCAGAGATACAAATGTCTCTGAGTCTTTGGAAAAGGGCCACCTGAGGAACTGAGTCGAAAGCCTTGCAGAAATCCACAAAGCAGTAGTAAACCTTCGCCAAGCAGGAGTGGGCCTCCTTGATAATGGTCCGTAGTGTCAAAATGTGATCCATGGTCTGAAAATTAGGCCGTAAGCCGCCTTCCCTTTCGCACGACATTTGCGACGGTCGAGCTCTCTGGATAAAATAGTGTTCAGGTCTGTAGCATAGAGTTTGGCAAAAGTGTGTCCAACCATGATGGTTCTGTAGTTCCTAGGGTCCGAGGTCGCACCAATCTTATGGATCGGGTAAATGATGTGTCAAGACCATGAGTGAGGAAACCCAGTGCAAACCACTCTGTTAAAAAGAACATAGAGAAAAGAACCCAGAACACCGATACCAAGTTTGAAGAGTTCCACTTGGAACCCTTCCTCATCATCTGTCCTTCTAGTGCTCATCAACCTAACCACCTCGTAGGTGTTGGAGAATGTGAAGAGATGGCAAGATGGTGATGGAGTGAGGTGGAAAGAGGGCTGGTTGGGGATGTCATAGGGATTGGAAGTGTGGGAAATTAGTGAGCGGAGATCCAGGGTGGAAGGAGGAGGAGGATGGCGGGGAAACAAAGTGTGCCAGAAGAGCTTGGGGGAGTGCTGGAGGGAAGCATAGAGAGATCAAAACTGCATCGAGTAAAAGAAAAATTTCTTGTGGTGGAGGAAATGGAAGTAAGAGAGCCTCAGCTGGGTGAAGGAGTGGAAGTGAGAAGAGAAGGTAGAGCGAACAAAACGGTGGAAGGTCTTATAGTCCTCATCAAACCACTAGTTCATAGGACACGTGTTTTGGCACTAGGGATTGTGAGATAAAGGTGTGGTATGATGGGGAATGGAGAGGAGTGCAGACTCCCAAAGAGTGTTCGCAAGAATGTTGAACATGGAGGAGGTATCTCTGGTCTCAGAAAAGGGGGCAAGCGGGAGGAGTCATCTGAGGTGAAAAAAAAAAGAGATCCTAGTCACTCTCTGAGAAACAAAGGAGGTACGAGTGAGGGTTGGCATGGGAAGCAGAGGAGTGGATAAGGGGGGAGGGAAGATTCTGATGGAAAGACTGAGGAGAGCGTGATCGGCGAGAGGTAGGTGAGAGATAGTGAAATGGTGGATGAAGGGGATGAATGAGGCACACGATAGAGCATAGTCCACGACACTCAAACCACAGCAGTGAGGCCAACAGGTGAAGGATCCAGAGTCAGGAAAGCAAGGGAGTCCATTCAGGATCACAAGGTCCGAGGACTCACAGAGCTGGAGAAGATTGTGACCATATCTTGTGAGGGGGCCCCTGCAATCATCAGATGAATGCTGCAACCCCAGAATAAGTGGATCAGTTTTGGAAGTACAATCAAAGTCAGCACCATGATCATGAAGGGGAGTCTGAAGGTCTTTGGTCTGCACATTGAAGTCTCCAAGAATAATGATGTCACCCATGGCTGAGAACTTGATAATGTGCTCAAGAAGGTCCTCATAAGGATCGTTGCACTCAGTGTTTTGAATAGCATTGGATGAGAAAGCCGATGGAAAGTAGCACACAAAAATATAGATATCTCTATGATGTGATGTGGTATGACCAATACGAATCGACATGAATCTGGCAGAGCTGTCAACATGAAAAATAGAAGTAGAACTGAAGAGATGGTCACTGACAAGACAAGCGACCCCACCGAAACCCTGGACCCCACCAGAAGTTCTGACCTCATCCCGAAAGACAGAAAGCCACTGGTATCCAGGAAGGCCTGGTAGAGAACGGACAAGACTCTCGTGAGTCTCTGTAATAGCCATAATGTCTACAGAACCAACAACATCCTGAAAGAGACCCAGTAAGGACCATAAAGTATCATTACCATTCTAGCAGTTGGCAAGCAGAGAATAGCTGCGACATTCTCTCTTGTCCATCTGCTGGCAAGAATGTCATGCGATCTTGGGGTTCTGTCTCGATACCCAACTGCTAGGAGAAGAATCATGAATAATTTCCTTGAGGTTACGAATAAACGCCCACTTACCATTGCACCTAGCCTCAGCCACAAGGCTCCTAGTATGATTCAACTCTACCAGCTGAGATTTCGTGAAAGCTTCAACTCTCAGATTGCAGGAGAAAATTTCAAGAAATAATTTTGAGATGTGGAAGCTCAAGATGGAGAATCTATTAATAGATTGATATTTGTGGGATAAAATTGATGAGAATGTCTTGAGACCTAAAGATTTGATTGCAAATGCTAAATTTGATGTTATGGACCATAAACCCAAGGGTCTAATCAAATTGTGTGGGACAAAATCTTTTTTGGTGAATGTCCATGAAGAGACCTCTACAAGTATAACTATGGAAGAAGCTTGGTGAGTCGTATCAAGACAAATCTTTCATGAATAGTATTTTCTCGATGAAGAAAATGTATTCCTTGAAGATGGAAGAGGATGGACAAATTAAAGACTACCTAGAAGAGTTAACTACATAGGTGGCTCTATTGGCATCTTTGCCTGATTCATGAGATTCTCTTGTCATGGTTATCAGTAGTACTTTTGTTGATTTGATGAATAAATATGTGGTGGGTTCTTTTCTTGCTGAAGAGATGGTGAGGAAGGTATCCATTAGCCCCAATTAGGAACTAAACGTTCATGGAAGACCTAAGGAAAAAGACAAAAATAATGAGGAGAACAATAAATCCTAATCAAATGGGAGATCCAATTCTCCTAGAAATTCCAAAGTTGTTTTATAGAACTGTGGTAAGCCTAGACACATACGTAAGGACTACAAAGAAGAATGAAGAAATTTGATTCTAATTCCAAGTCTGAGAAGGAAGATGGTGATGCATTCATTTCAACTATGACTACTCATGTAGGTAACAATGCATGGTTAATTGACTAAGATGCATCTTTTCATATGACCTCTAATAAATATTGGTTTTATGAATATAAAGAATTTGGTGGAGGTAAGGTGTGCTGGGGTGATGATTTCGATTTAGATGTTGGTCATGGTAAATTTAGAATCAAGTTTCTTGATGGTAGAGACCGTTTACTCTTCCTTGGCATAGTCTGGTAATCAATCATCTCTAACTTTCTTCATAGAAGAGGTTGTAGCATGAAAATTTGAATATAATGTTCCACTAGCTCAATAAGCTTAACTTCTAAACTACGAGAGATTATCTTTATATGCATCAAAATGTGGACCATATTTTTGTGACCTTGTCTTAGAAGATAAACTATTTATACCTTGACAATATGATAACTTATGCATTTTAATTGATGATCCAAATGAAATATGAGATTCAAGTGGAAAACTAAAGTTCTATTAACATCTAGCAACTTTCAATAGGCAAATATGTGGTTGGATAACTCAAGAAAGTCATAGCATTAATAAGTTTATCATTAACTTCAGAAGATAAGGTGCAACATACTTTATTGATGTGCAACTCATTTAACCATATGTATATTGTAAGATAACTTGTATGATTGTTGCATAACTTAGGATACTCATATCATATAGGCAAACTTCAAAATCTATACGACACAACCAATAATTGCTATTATTATAGATCGCTTCATAGTCTTTGTTCCATGGTTGACACCTATGAGAGAATTGCTGATTGGCACCACATCTACATTATACTTATAGATTTCTTTATTGTTAATGTTTCATGAGTTGACAATAATGACAACATACTACAACATAGTGAACCCTACCATAAGCTTTGTTTATATCAATATTGACAAGATTACCTTTTATTCTATTAGTTGTGATTGTGTGCAATGTTTTTGAGGTTGTAATAATCCTTTCATTATCCCTTGTTTAGGTGATAAACTTTTTTTTCCTCCAAGAACAACATCCCCAAAATTATTTTTAACTAATTTTGTAGATCTTTTGCTAAAATTTTGTATATAGTATTACACAATGAGAGAATCCAATAATTGAAAAATGAGGTGCATTCCAATTTTTTTTGGTATTAGTGCTATTACTGTGTTATTTATGTCTTTGAAATAATTTCTTCTCTTTATGATACCTGTTGACGGGACTTTGTGAGGATCTCGCCAACAGGGGTGGAGTTTTCACCAGGTACCGAAGTATCAGACAACTTCACCTGAAGAGGTTTACTAGAGAGCGAGCTCTCCTTGCCTCCAAGAATTTGGTAGTCTAGTCATGATGGTGTAGGAATTTTCCAGTTGGGCAGATGAATATCTTATGTTAAAGGGGCTTGCTGGTTTTACTCATTGAATTTTGGGGACTGAGTATGAGCGATGTTTCCAGCAAGTAATAGTTAGCTTTGACAAAGGAATTATAAAAATATAGGCTAGAGCTAGAAAGAAAATCTATCTTAGTCATATTATGAATTTCCAAACATCAACAATGCCCTAGACAAAGAACCAACAACAATATCAAATGCATATATGACCATCAACCAAACATACATCAGTAGCGAAGCAAAGTATTTCATCTAATTGTAAAAGAACTGGAGCAGACGACGTAAGGAAGAATACAACATGAAAGACATCCACTAAATTCAGAACTAGAGAACACACAAAGTATGGCACCAAGGGTAATCCTTCATTCCTTCATTAACTTCAAAGAGCCAACATCACTGGTTGGTACATCCATGGCTCCAAAGGAGCATTAATATATTGATATTGATCAAATAACTAAGCTTAAGGCACAAAAGTAATAATCACTATGGACAAAAAAATCATCAATTTCACCAACCCTTGGAATGGCGTCGAACTTCTTATTTATAGAAAAGATTTTCTATCTATATCGGGGCCTACAACCTATACAACCTACATATTTATATTAAATACAATATTCACAGCTGGTACTTCTTGCATTGTCAGAATCATCCTTTTTTAATATTATAATGATCGAAAGGGATAGAAGGGAGAAAGAGAGAAGAAGAAGAAAACCATTTAGGGGACCAATCGCCGAGGAGACACCATCGCACATATGGATTTGACTTGTGCATTTTGGGTGCTTTGAACTAGGCACTCCATAAATGTAGAGGTGACTCCCTGTCTTCAAGTAAACCTTCCCTGTACATCAAATATTAAATGTTGGATTGGTGCCTTGGGCGCTCTGAAGATGTGTGCAGTGTTTTACCCTTCTTCTCACCTCCATGCCGTATTGTACCTGCCCAATTTCTGAAAAGGCACTGAAAAAACCCTGGACAACGGTTGGTCACTTTCAGAGGAATCATCGACGTGAACCACCGTAAAGGATACAAAAGTAAAATCTGGTACTCCAGGATCATAGGACCAACGCTCAAAGAATAAAATATAGAAGAATAGAGACTCATGGGAGATGAAACTCTAGGACCACAAGGAATTATTGCTCCTTAAATTTCTTGAAGGCCTCTAATATTTTGACCACTCCCTCCTCATCTACCTCATTTAGACAATCTCAATGAATGATAACATTATTGAGCTGTCTAAATCTTTGGACGACCAGAATTATGCATTAGCTACCTCATTGAATTTAATCAATAAAGAATCTATGAGAGTGTATGTCCCATGGCTCAGTGAATCAACCAAAGTAATTTCCTTGATGAATGTTGTATATTGGTCCAATGGATTTCAGACTACAAAAGATGATTCTCCAAGACCTTTACCAGTCACTTTCTAATATTAATTTGGAATTCAAGTTTGGAGTATTGGGTCTTCTGGAAGCCATACAATTCATTCCCCAAAATATCAGTTTCGGTTAAGTTTTCTTTGCTGTGATTCAAAACTTCCTCCAGATTGTCCTTCTAGTCTTCATATTTTTCAAACTCTATTTACCAGATCAGAAGGATAATCTTTAGCTGATCTACAATGTCATGAGCCCTGATGAAGTCAGGGAGGGACTCAGACAAAAATTTTCTCACCACACCGAGTTGTTTGACTATCCACTTTCCTACCACCAACGCTTTCTTCTTCATGTTCCAGAGCGTATCTATGTCGCTCTATGGAAGCTGCATTTCAGAGGTGGAGGGTCTGGGCATTGCAGGAGAGGGGAAGTGCTAGTTTCGTTATGAGCGTCCGAAGATTTGACTCTGACGCTTGGAGCTCTTTTCTCTTATGATACCGCTTTTCATACCGGTCATGAATAACCCGACTTGCTTCATCTAGGAGAACTAGTTCTCTTCGGTCTCTTTGACCCAGGGGAATCTTTGTTATGGTGTAATCTTCAGATGCTACTTTAGATTCATCCCTGTCCGCCGATGGGGATTCCACTATTTCCACCATGTTTCCATCTGGGTCTCTTTGGGTGGTATGGAGGGTTTGAGCCTTCTTGGGCTTCTTTGCCGCTTGGCCTTCAAGCAACATCTCGACAAGGGACAGAGGGGCCGATACCTCTGTTAACATTTTTCTCCTTTGGGACTTTACTAGCCACTATGGAGGGCCTCATGTTTCACTCATTGCCTTTTTTGAATATGAGGTATCTCCGTGCCTTTGCTCTGGGTCCTCCATTATTGTATCATCAACGTTATTGCCAGGATTATTACCTGTATTTTCTCCCTTTATCTCTGTATAATTTCCCGGGATAGTTTTCGTGGGCAGGGAAGATGGTGGCAGGTGTATAAATTGTTCATCTTGGGCTTGTTGTTGAAGTCCTAGTGGGGCTCCTTCCTTGTAGGTGTCTAGGGGAGGTAACGAGACTTGATCACCTGCTAGAGGTTGGAGCTTAGCATCAGGGGGTACAGTTGTTCCCAAAGGTCCAGTTTCCCTAGATGCTGATAGTTGCACTTCAACTTTTTTATTTTTTTGTTCCTTATTTTCCTCTTCTGCTTTTCTCTTGGCTTCTTTCTATCGATGCTCTTCTTCTAGCTCCTTGGAATTCTTTTGTGCCTCTTAAATATCATCCTCTTTGAAGAGGGCATCTGTATCCTATTTTTGGACCACCTCCTCAGTCACTTTCTCTTCGGTTGCATGGAGACTACCCAGTTCATCGACTTGGAAGAAGTCGTCAACATTATTTGAGAGATATCCCATGGATCCTATGGGGCATCTCTCTTTTTGGAGGAGGAAGTGGAGGGGTTATCCTGGACCTCGGCCACATTTTTTAGGTTCTAGGCTTGGGTCCTTAGTGGGAGGGGATCTATCTACTTTTTGTGTCTTCCTCCTTTGGAGTGGTGCCCCAACAATGGCAATCTTTGCTTCTTCCCTAATATGCCTGTTGCATGGTAAACCAAATGGGGTAACTAAGGAGGGTGCTATGTCTTATGGGGGTTGGGAGCAATCAGGGTGGATCCGAGACCAAATATTACTCAAAATTTTCTTGGAAATATTCCAAAAAATCTTCCAAGTGTAGCTCATGGGGTTGAGCTTCTTGGGGCATTGCCTTCTCTAGCCGATCATGTGGATCATAATTTTTGTGACTGAGTGAAAATTTACCATGCCTAGACTATTCAATTCATTATATGCTTCTCGGGCTACTATGAGAGAGCATGTATACTTTCCTCATACAACTGGGAAAGATATATAGGCAATCTTCTTTGTGGCCAATAAGGCATGCACCTTCAGTATCTACCTGCAAAATTCTAACAAAACAATTCTATCCCTGTAGTGTTTTGGTAACAAAAATGGGCCTTCGGTGAGCCTTGTGACCCAGATGTAAGTGTGTTATGAAAATTGGATGAAATAGCATCCCCATGGGCTGACCATGGCCATTGCCTCCAAAGACAGCTTGTACCCTACGTCCTTAGTGAGCACATTTACTCCATGGAACACGAAGGCATCATTTACTCTGCAAAAATTTGGGAACAATTCATCCCATTAGATCTGGGGAAAATGACCCCATGGGGTGGATTTTCTTATCTCTCAACCAAGGACACCCACTATGCCCAATCCTCGAATTCCTCCTTGCTGTTGGGAAAGGGACCACAAAAAAAAAGATGTCATATAGAATCAACTATCTTCCCCTACCTTTCTCACCTAGGCATCCACATGATTGGAGATGATAGCGGTCCATTCAAAACACTACTTGTTGGTAGTCATGTAGTAGAGGAAATAATACATCCACAGGGAGAATTCATGCGTGTGGGACTCACCAAAGATTCTGCATAAAATATTATTTCGGCCTAGATTGGCTCCTTGAAATTAGAGCGAGGGATATCCATTTTCATCTTCTTAAAGTCCCGACATGGACTTCTCAACCATTTTGCATTAAGGAGGCGTCAAACCACATCTCATGCCTTTGTAAATTGTGCTACTGAGGCTGACCGGGTCATAGTGATGGAACCATTGAAGAAAGGGATCCTCCATACCATGGCAATGGTATCTTGGTCGAGGGAGGCAATATGAACTCCATAGGATGTGACGACAGTGTGAGCAGCTGCGTTGTAGTTCTTGTCCATGTGTAAGATTAACTCCGGAGCCTGCACAGAGTGAGGGAAGCAAGCAAATTTGATGATCTCAGAGGCAAAAATATTGACTCCTACTACATCATTGGCGTGCCTGGATTGGTATATGGCCTTCCTGAGGCTTCCTAGTTTGGTCTAGGTGCCAAAATCTATGTCTAAATTTTCCTGGAGGGTTGTTTCAATCCGAGAACCTTGAATGGTTCCATCCTTTTTGTACATCATCAACAGAGGGAGACTTTCCAAGGCATTCTCTACCTTTGAATTCTTTGCTGGAACTGCGGATGTGCTCAAGAGTTCCAGACTTCCTGGGGGTGATCTTGCTTCTTCCATTTTCATGATTATAACATGCAAGATTGGACGACCATTAGTATAGAATATATGATATATTTAGCTTACTAAAACTGTAGATTCTGGGACTTTACAGGTCATACACCATGTTATTTGGAAACAAATAAAGAATCATTGATTAATCAATAAAGAATATGAGATGATATGTCCTCTTCACAAGCAAACCACCAACATTGATGATGCATGACTGGAAAGGCCGAAGCCCAAAAATAGTCACTTAGTGACTTGTTAGAACCAAGCGTATTGGTGACTGCTAAGGTATCCGGGGACAAAATTATGGAATGATGAAAAGTACCAACATGCTATTGATGTGACACTAATTAAATGACCAGTCATTTAGAGGGTAGACATGTCTTTGTCCACTCATGCAGAGTAATGAGATTTGATTGAAAACTGACATATCATAAAGGGCATTAATGATCAACTAGGAGAAATTTTAAATGTTTGATTGTGGGAATTAGTTCTGCCATTAAGGTGGGCACAACAGAGGAGAGAGAAACTCTGAACAGGTCACCATGGACACACAAATTTGTCTCTGTGACCATCCAAGACTCTGCAAATTGATATAACTTGTCCACTTTGACGAAATGACCTGGGCTACATCAATTCAACAAAGAGTCCATGACCCATTATTGTAATGCATGGTTGACAAGCCTTGCAAAGAATTCAGACCAGACGAAATCACACTCTATTTATAGAGACCTAGATAATCACATGAACTACAAGAATTTACATGTACATGGAATTTATATTCATATTCACACATTTTACAGGATATACACACATTTTTACAAGGTCTACAAGAATTTACAAGATATTTATAGAGACCAACACGTGAGCTGGACAAGCCGCAGAGGGCAGACACCAAAACCACGAAGGACAAGACCAAAAACCCGCACAACACAACTTACAACACATGTGTTGGGAAAAAAAGAGCAAAAAGAAAGAAAGCAACGGAAAGGGAGGGAAAACAAATCCAGAACAGGAAGAAAGGAAAATAAAACCACAGGCCAAGGGCTAAGGAAGAACCTACTTGAAACACAAGAAATAGAACAAAAAAAATCTCTAATGCCGCTTTACCAGTCACTTCGACAACCAATGCCAACACCTTCCTGCAGACGCAATTACTTGCACTTTTTCATTGTTGGAGACTCGAGCTTGGGAAACACTTAGCACTTCGCAGTTAGTCACTCAAGAGGTAATTTTTGTTTGCGGAAAATGTAAAAGTGAAGGGTAAAAACTTTTTATAACACCCAATGGGCACATTAGCTGTTGATCAAAATTTTGGGGATAGGTAGATTTCGAAGTCCATACCTTGGGACACCTGATGTTCACTTATTCGAGCAAAGACCGAAGTGAAGACACCGAAATCCATGGAGTCCAGAATTCCTTGACTACAAATGAGAAGACACTCTGGGATCCAAATCCTGGAGAAACAAAAAACAAGAGAAAGAAAAAAAGAAACAAGAAAAGATAAAAATGGGACCCAACATTTTTCCAGACAAAATGTAGGGATGGGTATGAAGGGCATAACAATATCCTCTGCTAGTCTCCATACCTATGCTCCAACGAATACTCGAGACTCTTGATGAAATTTTTTCAGAAACCCATATGAGCTTGGAGACTTCTCTGGATTGAATTGGAAGGCTGACAATAAAACCTCATCCAAAGAGAAGGGGGCTTTCAACATCTAGTTTTCCCTGTCACCAATTATTTGTGGGATGAAAGATTAAATGGATTCTTCCCACCCATTGTTATCGAATTATTGTGATGCAAAAAGTGAGAAAAAAAATCACCACTTCCTCCTCAATATATTTTCAGTCATTCAAGATGGAACCATCGTCTCTCTTTAATATATTCCACCTAGTTTCTATCGAGATAAGCCCTTTTGGAGGCATGGAAAAATTTGGTATTTACATCACAAGCCTTGATCCAAGTTTCTTTGGTTTAACTCTCCAATATTGTTCCTTTTTGGATAATGATTTAACGTGCCATTCTTTCAATCCCCTTTCCTTCAAGTAGTTCTCTTTAAACATTCCATATTTGATCACCTTCTCATTTAATGTTTTCATTTCCTTCTCTACTTTTTCCTTTTCTCTAAAAGTGTTTATGAGAAATTATTTATCCCTCCTTTTTACCTTTACTTTGGTATGGTTTAATGTTTTTATGAATTTAAAACCAATCATGCCCATTGAAGTCTTGGCATCTTTTCACTTCTCCTCAAGCATTTTTACCAGACTACTGTCATGCCACCACATACTTTCAAAACTTAACTATCTTTTCATTAACATTTCATTTATTCAAAGATTCAATTGTATCGAGAAATGATTAGAGACGACTATAGGAATAATCAAAGATTAATTTCTAAATATATCTGCCAACTATTCTTAACCAAGCAAGAATTTATCAAGTCTCTTTAAAATGTCGGTGAAGCCTTCTCTTTGGTCGGTGTACAAACCATTTTTGGGCATGCACTCAATCGGTTCAAAATTTTTAATGGAATTTCTAAATTCTAGAATAAATTTATTTGGCCCCCCACTCTTGTCACATAGTTCCACAATGGCATAGTATTCACCTCTTGAATAAACCTTTTATTACTTAATTATTTTATTTCAGTGTGAACATCATTCCAAACTTCCAAATTTTCCTCCATTTGCACTAGCCCATAAATGTTAAACATAGGAAACTCAGTGTCCTCCATATGAATTTGACCGAGAAAAATATCCAATTATGATGTGATTTGATTAATCTAATGTCAACTCTATTGTTTAACCACAAAACCCCATGGCCACCTACAATGCCATGAACATCCTGGAATAAACTCGACCTTTCGTTGCAATACTTTGTAGACTTTTCTTCATCCTCATAGCACAATTTTGCTTCTTAGAAGTAGTATAATGTCTGTAGATTAGGGTTTTGAGATTCGAGAGTGTGATCGTGTAACAAAGAGATTAGACCACCATAAAGCCTAATACCTATAAATAGTCCCTAACATGCAAGAGAGAAAACTGATAATAATGGAAGTGCATACAATAACAAAGAATGAATTCAAATCAAAACAACAATATGCAAACCAAATTCAAGTCTCCCTTGTTCTTCTCCTTTATGCGAATTGTGGGCTCTCAACTTGTGCTCACCTAGACAACATAAGAATTCAAAGTATGTGGTTGAAATATGAGAATTAACTCTCATTATATACAATTTTAGGTTTCAATCAGGATTTTGGGATTGAAGAGATAATTGAAATTGATTGAAAAGTTCAGCTCAAATGACTGGGGAGTTGAATTGGAATGACTAATCAATTAACCAAGACTAATTGGAAGTTAAGTGGATGCATGACTGAATTGATTGTCTGGTTAGCTCCTTTGATTAAGAGTGAACTGAAATTGATTGGACAGTTGACTAGATTGCTTAAATAGATTGAGTAGAGAACTAAATGGATGGATTAACTAGAAAAGATGATTGGAGAGTTAGGAAAAGTGATTGAAGAGTCAGAACGTGACTTATTGTTAATCAAAACTAGAAGAATAAATTCAATTAAATAAATAAATAAATTTATTTAATTGCACATGGGGAATATAAATAAATAAAAATTATTTATTATAAGAAGAATAATTAGTAAATTAAATAAATTATTTATTTAATAATTAGGAGAAATGATTAATTAATTGCAATTATTACATAAATGCAATAAGAACAAAGTAGAAGTATGAATTAAATAATGTAATTATTTAATTAATTGCAAAGACATAGGAAATAATTAAATAATAATAACTATTTAATTATTTTATAGAAGAATAAGTGATGAAGATTAATTAGACGCTTAATAATTAAATAATCAATTAAAATTACGTAATTATAAAATTTAGGGAGAAATATGAATTTGAATTTAGAATGCAGTAGAAAATTCATACAAATTAATTAAATAATATATATTATTAAATCAATTAAGAGGAATATTAGTGAAACTATTGCACACATGAAACAAGTCAGTTTTAGGTGTCTATAATGTCTACCATCATTTTTTCAATGTGACACTTAATCAAGCACCTTTTGTTAGGGACCTTAAGGCCCCTAACATTCCATGTGACTATCTTCATTTCTCTCCAAGGGAGGGATGAGTTCCCTTGGATATCAACATGTATTATTTTATAATTTGAAGACCTCTCTCTCTCTCTCTAAAAAGAAATTCTCCCCTTCCCCTTTTGGGATCCACCCATTGCCTTCAAATCCAATTGGCTATTGCATCACGATTTAATCTCCCCAAGGTCATCCAAATTAGAGATATCTTTGACCGATTCCATATCCTCAGATTCTATATTCTCAATTACCAATCCCATCTCTATTCTAGTTTCACTCACCAATCCCTGTGTTTTCTCATTCTTCTTCTTGGGGATTTCTGTTGGAAAGTGGTTCATTCAGGAGTGTTATGGAACACTTGAGGGTTTTCATTTATGGTAACACATTTGGTATGGATGGTCGCTTGGAGTGTAATATAGTTTTGGAGTTAAGGATTGCAAAATGACTAAGTACATAAAGAAGAATTACAAAGTATAGCAGTACAGTTTTGATCAGGGAAGATAGTATATGAAAAATGAAGACATGCGAGCTTAGGAGAAGATATTTTTGGATATGTATGACCTTCTATTAAGGCTTCTTTTTTTTGGTGTTGATCGCAATAAGATACAGATAGTTGAAGACATGCGAAGACAGAGTAACAGTGATACAGGGAAGATGAACAATCACGATGATTGAGGGAGTATAATGCGAAGTCCAAACTTGTTATTTTGGATTTGGATTGTGGATTTCCTATGTTTTGATAAGGCCAAAGAAGAGAATGGTGAATTTAAATTCAAATTGAGAAGAGAAGAGGGATTCATCAAGAAACTAAAAGAACAACTTGAACTTTCCAGAAGTCAGAGACAAGATCTTATGGATAAGATAAAAGAGGATTCAGATAATGATACTTTAGATCAAATAAAGCAACTTGAAAAAGAGAAAGATACTTTGAAGCTTAATCATGAAACTACTTCCCTTCAGGTGGCTAATGTGATTTAACAAGAAAAGCATGCTAGAAACAAAATTAAAGAAATCATAAAAGATGTTGATATTTAGCTGGGACAAATGAAGACTGAACTGGATCACTACAAGAACAAGTATATGGAATTAGAGAAATAAAATCAGATAATAAAAGGTGAACTTGTTGAGGCTAAGAAACATATTGAGAAACTTCACTTGAGCAGTGACTTGATTGATGAACAAAGAGATAGACAAAAACCTAAAAGAGACATGACTGGAGTTGGCTTCAATGAAGCTGAATGTTCATAGACTCGAGAAGAAAAGTATGAAGCGAAGACTGATGGAGAAAGACCTACTCTTGAAGAACCTAAAGAACATATCAAACCTTTCAGAGGTAGATGTTTTTGTTAGATGATATTAGTTTTGGTACTAATCATGTTGTTGATACTCATGTTTTGTCGCTGATGTCAACATATATTTCTGTGAAAGAAGACATACTAGTTACTTGGCTAGAAGGCATGTACGAACACTGTACAGATGAACCAGAATGAACAAAGTTGGATTTAAGTAGAAGACTAAGTTTTGACCTTACATCTAAGGCCACTTGACTTTATGTTTCATATCATGGATGTTACAGCTATTTTAGTAAAGACTATTTTTTCTGGACTGTGACTGTGACTCTGGACAAGGAAGGTCTCTGTGTTTCAGGCATATCTTGCTGAGGAAGATATTTTAGAAATTGCGAGCTTACTGATGGAGAGCCGACATATGATGGTGAAATGGGTTGAGTTTGATTTCTATTTGGGTACTGATGATGTCAGCTGTGGCGTGTGTTCCGGAGAAGACTTATTTCCTGGCCGACTTTAGACTTATAACGTGTGAAAATTAATTCTGAGCATGGATTGCGGATCTGGAAGTATTTGTAATGAATTGTAAATATTATATACTTGTTATAGGTACCGTGTATCCTTAGCAAGGGCTTAAATGTAATTATTTTTATGATGGGAAGCCTTAATTGGCCGACCTAGTTAATTGGGTATTAGGAAATCTTAATTGGCTGACCTAATGGGTTATTGTAAGAGGGTATATATGAGTGATCTTTTCATTTGTGAAAAGTGTGGGAGAGAAAGAAAAGAGAAGAGATTTGTGAAGCTACAAAGCTTGACTGTTGAATAGAGAGAAGAGTTGGTACTTCATTGGAACTGACCAAGCAAAGACATTTGCTATCAGACAGTTCACTGGATTGTGTATTTTCTATATACACTTAAGGCGGATTGTGAATCCTTGAGGGTGGCTTTAACCTTCTTTGGGCAGTGAGCCTACTAATTTCATTGACTCCTAATAGGGTCTATCTCCTAACAGGGACTATGTACTGTAATATAATAACAAGCTCCTAACATGGCTAATATCTTTTAACAGGGATACTATACTCTCAGTACATTATTTTGTGGGTGTTAATTCCCACCGGGGTTTTAACTTTAATAGGGTTTCCTCGACAACATTGTGTTATGGTGTTGGCAATTACTGTGTTATTTACTTTTGATGTTATGGTTAATAAAGTTTAAAGTTTAATAATCTATTGCACAACTGATTTACCCCCTCTCAGTTGTCTTGTGGACTGTTATTCCTAACAATTGGTATCAGAGCTACTGGTCCTCAGAGAGAGTTTAATAGCTTGAGGTGATCCTGAAGATGACTTACTACAAGAAGGATAGTCCGAAGTTTGATCCTAAAAACTTTGACAGATGGTAGAACAAGATGAGAACACATTTGATATGTCTTGGAATTGAGTACTGGATGATCACAAAGAAGAATGTAGCAATAGCGACTGAAGATGAGCTGGACAAGGCTATTGAAGACAAAAAGAAACTATTTTCCTACAATATGGTTGCAAGGGAATCTTTGATCAGCGCCCTATCTGAAGGATAATTCACTGAAGTGAAGGACTTGGACTCCCTACATGACATCTGGACAAGACTGGAAGCATTGTATGTTGGAGACAAATTTACAAAACAAGAAAAGTTGTAGAACTGGAAAACAAAGATGGAATCACTGAA
The DNA here is from genome assembly GCA_018584345.1 of Thuja plicata. Classification (NCBI taxonomy): domain Eukaryota; kingdom Viridiplantae; phylum Streptophyta; class Pinopsida; order Cupressales; family Cupressaceae; genus Thuja; species Thuja plicata. Next base: position 2,509,577 of record MU227088.1, on the reverse strand, counting down.
GATGAGAGAAGATGAGAATGTTTGAGCATATGCATAGAGAATTACTGAGGTAGTTACTGGTATTAGGAACTCTGGAGGTACTTACAGCGAGGAAGAAGTAATTGAAAATATTCTTAGATCTTTGACACCTGCATATAGAACCAAAGTAAAGGCTATAGAGGAGATCATACCTTTGACACCGAACTTCAGCAGAGAGATGATGATTGGAAAGCTTACTACATTCGAGGCCGCAGAATTGGGAGACACTTTACCTAGGGTAGAGTCAACATTAAAGGCAACTGTGCACAAGAACAAGACCTTATCTAGAAATGCAAGCAGTAGTGATCTAAGAGAAGAACTTGGAGCTTATGCTGATGAATGGGAACAGAAATAGGAAGAAGAAAGAAAGCTAGATGAAGTTGTGGCACTAATTGCTAGAAGAGAAAAGAAAGGTAAGGGTAAATTTGAAGGAAAATTACCTTTGAAATATTTTTTATGTAATAAGATTGGTCATTTTGCATCTAGATATCCTACAAGAATCCCAAAGCACAAACCTAAGTTTTTCAAGTCTAAGTTCTCAAAAGATAAGGAATGTTATTATGCTAGTGAGGGAATATCTGATGATGAGGATGATAACTTTGATGAGATTGAATTCATTGCTATTAAAGATGATGCACCTATGCATGAGGAAAAATCCCTAGTATCCCGAGTTGAAAAGAAATCTGAATGGGTTATAGACAGTGGATGTTCACACCATATGAATGGAGATAGGAATAAGTTTGTGAGTTTGAAGAAACATGATGGTGGTGTTGTAAGATTTGGTGAAAATACTCCTAAACTTATTATTGGAGTTGGATCTATTTCTTTGGATGGAAAGACTAACACTGACAATTTATTACTTGTCGATGAACTTAAACATAACTTGTTGAGTGTTGGAAAACTAGTGGACAAGGGTTATCAGCTGAATTTCATTAATGGTAAATGTTCTATCAAGAGTAAGACAAGAGACTTGATAGCATCTGGTTCTAAATCTAGAGGTAATGTATTTGAACTTAACACATCTGAAGCTACTTGTTTTATTGCTAAAGTTGATGACAGTTGGTTATGGCATAGAATATTTTTTCATGTTAATTTTGATAACATTGTGAATGAAATTATGACAAAAGTAGTAAGAGATCTACATAGAATTGTGAAGCCATCTAACACTATGTGTAGATAATGTGTCATGGGGAAACAAAATAGAATCACTTTCAAGAGCAAGGCCTATTATGTAAAAGGAAAGTTGGATCTGGTGCATACAGATCTGTGTGGTCCTACAAGAACAAGATCATACTATGGTGAAAGGTATTTTAAATTTTTGTTGATGAATTTTCTAGAATGATGTGGGTTACATATCTGAGAGAGAAATTAGAGGCATTTGAAAAATTTAAGATATTCAAGGAAAAAGTTGAGAATGAATCTAGTTTAAAGATGAAATGTTTGAGATCAGACAAAGGAGGAGAGTTTACTTCAGAACTATTCAATACATACTACGAAGAGAATGGAATACACAGATAGACTTTAGCCCCTAGAACTCCACAACATAATGGGATAGCAGAGAGAAGAAACATAACTATATTAGATGCTGCAAGGACTATGTTGCTGGAAGGAAATGTATCACATGTTCACTAGAGAGAAGCAGTTGGGACTGCTGTGTACACACTGAACAAAATTCAAATTAGAGAAGGTACAAGTAAGACTCCTTATGAATTATGGTTTGATCATACACCTACTGTGAAATACTTTAGAATATTTGGAAGTAAATGTTATATCAGAAGAGATGATGAGATTGGCAAATTTGATGCTAGAAGTGATGAAGGAATCTTTCTTGGTTATTCTACTAAAAGAAAAGCATACAAATGTTTTAATCTGAGATTAATAAAGTTGATTGAAAGTGCCAATGTGAAGATAGATGAAAAGTTCCAAATTCAGGAAAGAATGTATGACTGTGATCGGATTACGGAAACAAAAGAAGTTACTATAGAACCTGAAGAACTTTTGATGATTGAGAATGAACCTCTAATGACTGAAAATGAAGGCGACGATGAACAGATTGAAGATACTGAGCCACAGAAGACACCAAGGTATGTTAAGAAGAACCATCCTGAAGATCAGATTATTGGTGATACATGTAAAGGTATAATGACTAGATCTAAGGCTAGAGAAGGGATTTGTTTGATTTCTCAAGTTGAACCAAAGACTATTGATAAAGCATGTAGAGATTAATCTTGGACTAAAGCTATGGAAGAAAAACTTGAGCAGATTAAGAAGAACAATACTTGGGAATTGGTTCCAAGACCTAAGAACAAAAATGTGATTGGCACTAAATGGGTTTTCAAAAACAAGATAGATGCGAAAGGTACAATGGTAAGAAACAAGGCTAGATTGGTTTGTAAAGGCTACTCACAACAAGAAGGTATAGACTATGAGGAGACATTTGCTCCTGTTGCTAGATTGGAAGATGTGGGACTATTTCTTGCTTATGCTGCACATAAAGATTTTAAAGTGTATCAAATGGATGTGAAGTCAACATTCCTGAATGGTGATCTAGAGGAAGAGGTATACATTGAGCAACCTAATGGTTTTCCTTTGACAAATGATGAAAACATGGTTTGTAGATCAAAGAAGGCACTGTAGGGACTGAAACAAGCACCAAGGGCATGGTATGCAAGACTGGACAAATATCTACTTCATCTTGGTTTCAGAAAAGGTAATACAGACAATAATTTGTATTTAAGAACTGATGAAGATAGAATCTTGATTATAGAAGTTTTTGTTGATGATATCATTTTTGGAGGTAATGACAAAATGAGTAAGAAATTTGCTAAAGAAATGGAGAATGAGTTTGAAATGTCTATGATTGGTGAGATGAAATATTTTCTTGGTTTGGAAATTAATCAGAGAAAGAATGGCATTTTTATATTTCAGACCAAATATCTTAAGGAAATGTTGAATTTTTTTGGAATGGAAGATTGTAAACCTATTGGAACACCTATGGTGACTGGAAACAAACTCACTAGTGATGATGAGACTCAGAGTGTTGTTTAGACTAAGTATAGATCAATAATTGGAGCTCTACAATATCTATCACATAGCAGAATAGATATTACCAATGCAGTTGGAATTGTGGCTAGATATCAAGCAGATCCTTAAGAAACACATTTTGCTGCTGTGAAAAGAATATTCAGATATTTGAAAGGAATTGTGGAATATGGATTGTGGTATGAAAAATATGATGATTTTACTTTGCAGGCTTTTACTGATGCAGATTGGGCAGGTAATGTGGATGACAGAAAGAGCACAAGTGGTGGTGCATTTTTCCTTGGGAAGAGATTGGTTTCCTGTTTAAGCAAGAAGCAGAATTGTATTGCTCAATCTATTGCTGAATCAGAATATGTAGCTGTTGCAATAAATTGCACACAAGTTGTTTGGATGAAACAAATGCTGGAAGATATTGGAATAATTTTCAAGGAGCTAGTGGTTATTCATTGTGATAATAAAAGTACAGTAAACATGTTGAAGAATCCTATAATGCACTCAAAGACTAAACATATTTCTATCAAGTATCATTTCTTGAGGGAGAAGGTAGCTGCTAAGTGTTGGCAAGTTGACTTCTTGAGGATGCATGACTCATTTTGTGTTGTCATCATGGCAACAAAGTCATACTAAGTTTTTGTCAAAGATAACTTAGAAGATACAATGACTAAGTATGGAAACAGGGTAGACAAAGATATTCAGCGATCAGTACATCAGCGCACATGCGAGAGATCGAATCAGAGTATGCACATTTAGATATATGTTCTATGACATGTGTACATACTATGTCCACACATGCATAGTATGGAATGATAGTACGGAGAAGTTACAGACAGATCAGTAGACCAGTAGTCCAGAAGATAGAGCATGAAAGCCGACTAGTGTTTTGATCAACATGAATTATTTTGTTATGTAAATACTAAGCGCCTTTGATTATATATTTTTAATGATGTAATTAGTATTTTTGTAAACACGCTTGAGCTGACTTGTTCGGAAGCGTTGTGTATTATGTTTTAGGGCCAACTATAGTCTTGTTTTGAGTCATGTCTATTTAGATATGAACATATAAGTATGTAATGTAAAGTTATGTTACAAGTGTCGATTATGATGTATGAGAAAGATATAGAAGAGTAGTATGATGAATTTAGTATCAGATAAAGTTCTTTAAGAGAGTAAGAGCATCAACGCATACACGGAACTGATCAGACAACAGTGTCATCATAGCAGTTCACGTTTGATATAGTGTATATCAACTTTCAGAAGGTTGTAGCCTTCATCTTATTGGGCAGTGAGCCTAGGTAGTGAGACATATACCCTTAACAGGGTTTTGTAAAAGAATCCTAACATGGTCAGACCTTTAACCAGGTCATTGTACTCATATTATAAAGACTGCTTCTAACAGGGCAAAGGAACTTTAACAGGTTCATTATACTAGTACAATATTTGTGGGTACTAATTCCCACCGGGGTTTTCCTCTGATCAAGGTTTTCCCATAATCATATCATGTGTTATGAGTTCTTATGTTAAGCTTCATTGGATGTATGCTTGATTTATGTTTAAGTTGCTGAAATATAATAAATAGACAAACACTGATTCACCCCCCCTCTCAGTGTTTCTAACAATTGGTATCAGAGCTTTGGTCCTCTGAAAGAAATTTTAACCACTTGAGGAGATCATGGACTCAACAGAAGCAAAACAGTTGAAAAAGAATCTTGAAGCAACTCTTGAAGATCTTGATAGATCTGAAAAAGAAAATGAAGAAGTTAGACTGAAAGTTGATGGCTCACAAATGCTTATCAAGAAATTAAGAAAAGATTTGAAAGATTGTTCTACAAGTGATTTAGGGAAAATGGTCAAAAAGCTCAATGAAGAGAATATGTCTCTGAAAGA
>MU227088.1:2477758-2493153 GCA_018584345.1 Thuja plicata | reverse complement strand
CATAATCATACAGATGGTGATGTGACCTACCGATGTAACTACCTAAGCAACAAATGCTTGTATTGTTCATTCTTGATAAATCATTGTAATAGAATCATATTTCTGATTATATGAGCAGTGAGCTTAGTATACCTTTAACATGGTTTTGTATTCCTCTAACAAGGAAATGTGGTAATATAATATTCAGCTTCTAATAGGGCTAGGTCTCCTAACAGGGAAACAATAATTTTAGTGCATATTTGTGGGTACCATCCCCACCGGGATTTTCCCATGGCTAGGGTTTCCTCGACAATAATTCATGGTGCTATGAGTTATGTGTTGTGTGTTTATGTTCTTTTAATTTAAGTATTTATCTAGTTAAGTTGGAAATTACTAATTTCATGTTTAAAGTGTTGTAATACTATTTCACCCCCCTCTTAGTATTACTTAATCCTAACAATTTGTTGCATTGATTTTCCTATCATCCCTACCTCCTTTTCAGAGGTAACCATATCCCCAGTTTGGAAAATACTGTACCCCACACCAATCGTTTGAGGGAACTTCATTTCTATTACCTTCTTCAGTTCTGATCTACCTGTATCAGTTTGTGAGTCCCCCATATTTTCCTTAGTATTTGAATTGGAACTTCCTCATAGAGTTGAATTAGCCAATTTCAGATCATGGGACTTATTATCTCTCAGTTTGTTCTTTGAAATTTTCTTTGAGATCAATTTATGCACTAGAGGCATAGGGCAATTTGATTCATTGCGTGATCAAATTCTACATCAATAACAAAAGAAACATTTTTAATCTATTTCTATTGGTTATTGTCATATATTTCTAAAGGATGAGAGTCTGACCATATTAGGTAATGGTCAGATAGAACTTAATTTTATTCTTGCATACATTTTTGCTTCTAAGTCATCAATATCCAACGTGATCTCAAGCCCTAGTTTTGATTTGATTGTATGCAGAAAATAACCCGACCAATTGTAAGGAAGCTAAAGATAATAGAACAACTTCCTACACTAACCTTGAGAGGAAGGTTATGCAAAAATTTCAGATCTTTAAAAACATCGCTGAAACTTAATATAAATAAACATAAATAATATGCATACACAACACACAGATTTACGCAAGGAAAAACATTTTGAGAGAAAACCCCACATTCCAAAAGATGGCCAATATATTATTCATAAATCAAGCATAGATTACAATAAAATTGTAGATAAAGTTTTTATAGGAGTATCACTAATGGAGATCTAGGAGTAACTCAAAAAATATTAGACTCTTAGGATAAATCACAATCCACACTTGTAATACAATACCCTTATAAAATAAAGTTGCCTTTTAGGGAAATAAAATCACACAAAATATCTACTAGTAGATCTATGCCATAACGATAAATAATCAAGATTAAAAATGATAAATTATAAATAAAATTTTGTTTTGGGGGTGCTATCCCTAAAAACCACCACTGAGGTGCATTGCCTCCAGACCCTAGCTAGTCAGGGGATCAAAATCCTCTATTGGGGTAAATATAATTTACTCACAAGGCTATGTCTAACTTAGGCTAAGTAATGGGAGGTTAAGTAAATTTTATTAATATTTTATTGTTTACTTTCATTAATATTTTTTCCATTAGTTGGAAAGTAGTTGTACCTACCCTCACACTTTATTGGTGCTCGCATCCTCACTCTTCCCTTTATAAGAAAAGCTTTCTATACATTTTATTCATCTCAATACAATCCATTGTTTGGTGAAATATTTCTCTCTTGGGAAGGTTATTTCCAACATGGTATTAAAGCAGGCATCTAGGATCTCCTCCCACATTTGCAAATTTTTACCAGTCCACTTGAGATCAACTTATAGGAAAGGTGATTTGAAATCGAGGAATTCTTCCCTGAATTAATTGCAGATCTGATATTACTCTAGTTATTTTTCAATTTTGATTACTAGCAGTTGGATTGCTTTTAGAAATTTTTCTATTTTTCCCGTCTACAATACATTTTGATTAGCATTTATTTTTGGTTGTCTGCAAACCTAAGAATTTTTAGCCATATTTGCAACATTGTAGGATTGGCTTGGTTGGTCAAACATATATTTTAGCATCTTTTATTATATTTCTATTTTGTTGGGGTTTATTTTTATTTTTTTTGCGTACTCATGGAGTTGCACATGTGCTTTACTATCAACCCTCACATTTCATATCAATCATCAAGACTACACCTGATCTATGGAAAAATACTCTCATTTACTCGATATCTAATTTAGTTGTCTAAGACCAACTTTCACAATCCATTGATTGGACATCCATTAATCTCTAGTGGTTATTCTTTTTATTTAGTGTTGACCCCCATTAACAAGCCAAAACTTTTCTTTGAGAAGATCAACATTTTTGACTATGGTTAGAGGGTTTATTGGTAGTTCTATTAATGTCCATGAGCCTGATGTTAATATCTAAGCTCTGTTGATGATTAGTGACCAACACTTAGTCATTCAATTAGGCATTTTTAGTTGGCTATCACTGTGGCCGAGCTAAAACTATGCAAGGCCGAGCAACATTTCCGAGCCGAGTTACATTGCCGAGCTGAGTAGAGATAGGGATGTTAAATGCTGAGCAGGACAATTTTTGTATACTTGTCAGGATTGATATAAACTTCAAGGATTAGTGATCCAGCCGACTCATATAAGCATTTTGGGCCAACTTGTGTATGCATTTAATATTCTTCTACTAAGTTAGTTATGCATTTAATTGTTTTATCCTATGCATGACTCATTGTAAACATTTAATTGTTTTACCATCAAGGAATGGATATTGGATCTTGATCATTGATCCAGATCTCACTATCATATTTGTATAGGTATATTAGATTGCTTCGAAACCCTATTTTGTGTGTAAGAGACAATAGAACAATTGTCTAAGTGACTGCATTTTGAAGTGAAATGCACATAGGGTTATTTTGTTCAGAAGTAGAGATCAAGCAGAGTAATAAGACAGTGAACAACAGAGAAGAGAAATATCAGATTATGAGATCATAGAAGGTACTAAAAAGAGGAGATCCATCATCAACATTAGAGTGCACATCAAAGGATCAATACTTGAGACATTCTAATCATTGTATCAGGTGAAAATCTCTTGACAGAGTGGTTCTAGAAGACCTTTCTTAAATCTCCTAACAGAGTGCTTACTTCATTGTAAGTTTCAAATCCTTTCACAGGGTAGATTGTAATGATCTTAAGCTCTTAATAGGGCAGACCTTTAACAAGGTAGATTACATTTTGTAATCAACAATTGTAACCTTAACAGGTACACTTTATTATTGCAGTAGTGGAGAATTTTGTGGGTGTCATCCCCACCCTAGTTTTACCTATTTGGGTTTCTGGGTTACCAAGTTATTGTGTTATGCGTTATTTATTTCATTACATGATTGTTATCTGAGATTACTGAGATTAAATTAGATTCATATATGTATGGATGTGGATCAAGTTTACTTTAAGTGTTTAATTTTGAAGATCTTATTAACCCCCCCTCTCAGTATCTTGCTTTCCCATTATTGTATTTCCAACAATTGGTATCAGAGCTCAATTCTCAAAAAGGGTCATAATCAGCTTGAGAATACAGATCTTGAGATGGAGATCTACAAGATGGGTAAAGTAATTGAGAATCAAAAGATTGATATTCAGCTTGCATTACAACAGCTTGAGACTGCCAGACAAGAATTAAAGAATTCCTTGACTACAAGAAAAGATTTGGCCAAACTAATGAATGACACTCATTATCAGGAAGAGGACACCACAAATCTGTTTCAGAATGGAGATTCTACTGAGAGCGATGTAGCAATAGCAGATCTACTGGAAAAGAACAGTGCACTATGTGAAGAAGTCAAACATTTGAAAAAGGAACAAGAAGCCCAATCAATAAGAATGTGTGAAGTTGTTGAACATAAAAAGAAAGCCGAAGATGACAAGGCTATGGCAGAAGAAGACAAAAGAATGATGACTACCAGACTTCATGAAAGAACACATGATGTGAAAACATTGACAGTCAATCAAGTAGACATGGAAAATTAACTACTACTTGTGAATCAGGAGATCAATAGGAAAGATCTGGAGATTGTAAATCTTAGATCTGAGAATAGTCAATTGAAAGATGAATTGAGATATGAGAAAGAACTTAATAATAGAGTGAATGATCTGAGTGTAGCTATGAGCTACTTTGAACAATTGGTGGAAGCATCAAGAAGACCTAAAGATTCTTCTAGATTAGGTCACATTGAACAACATACAACCACTGAAGATGGAGAATCATCTAAGACAGGTGAAAGAAAGAATACAAAGCCGAGAAACAAGAAACCTGTTTGTCACCATTGTGGAAAACCAGGTCATATAGCAAACATTTTCTGAAGCAAGAATGGTAAGTCCAATCCAAAAACTAACTTCAATGGTTATTTCTTTAACTGTAATAAATTTGGACATCAAGCGCATGAATGTAATACAAAGGCAAGGAAAACACCTAGACTCAATGGTAATTGCTATAATTGTCACAAATATGGTCATAGAGCAAAAGATTATAGATCTAAAGGTAAACATCAATGGACATAAAGGTACAAGAGAAATCACCAAGAAAAGGCAATACTTACAATTGGGATTACAACACATGGCATAGTTGTCACTACTGTGGTGGGTATGGACATGTTCCAAAAAACTGCATAAGGACACATTTCAGAGGAAAGTCTAAAAGTTGGATTAATGGAAGCCTAGTTTGTCACAGTTGTCTAAAAATTGGACATACAAGGAAAGATTGTAAGACTAGAGTACCTGCACCCACTGTTGAGAAAATTAGAGCACAGATGAACAAGACATGGGTTAAGAAGTCTGAACCATGCAGAAGTGAAGCCAATAAAGCTGAGGTCACCCAATCCAATGGATCAGGTGATCACATCATCTCCAACTAAGTAAAAGAGGTATGTAAGGAACTGTAATTTAAAACTCTTATCTTACATCAGTTCCTAACATGAAATGTACAGAAGTCCATATCTGCATATGCTAAGATGCACCAGGACATACTTTGAAGACAAAATGCCAAGATGAGAAAATTGCACTATAGGTGTCGAGCATCAATCATGGGCACTAAAGCCGAGTTCTTTAGTAAGTGCTAAGTTTTGTTGGCCGAGTAAATTTTGTGAAGGCTGAGTTTAGTGAGCCGAGTGGGATGCAAGTTGTGTTAAACCTGAGGACAGCTGGCTTGCACTAACCCAACAGGAAGAACATTCAATGCTCACCTACCTTGACCTTTCGAAGCTTATAAAGGATGAACAGTCGACATTTCACTTTTAACTTGCAATTTTTACTATTTACGGAGTGATTAAAGTGATTTGCAGAATTGATCTTAATGGAGTTAGCAACGATGATTTCATCAGTGTGCCGTCGACAATCTTAAGGTGAATAGTGAATAGTGCGAAGCATTACTTGCTGAGGTACTCTATTTTTCATCTCTCAAACCTTAATTTCAAAGATCATGGCTGCAATTTCTTCAGCACCAAGAGTATGGAGGCAAAACCAGAACAAATTTAGTTAATACGGAGTGATGAATGTGAACCTCTCAACTTTTGAGTCATTCCTGAAAGTGCGATTCAGAGCAATTTAATGGGAGCCCTCTCATCCATTCCACCCAAGGTACTCATGATCCATGATGTTCGATCATGTTATATGGTTAAGATTGGAGAAGTAGGAGATAATGAATTGAGGAAATCCTACAACAAATTGTGTGTAAATGGAGTTCTGAAGGTAGAATTCAAACATCTAGCTGACAAAGGGTTAACTCGTGCCCTAGATTTTCCCCAATGTTTCAAAGATGAATGGATTAAGGTTATCCTTAGCCAAGTTCATGACATGTGCATGTGGTTGGATAATGGACCAGTCAAGATCACTAGAAGCATGATTCACCAAGTGACTGGATATCTGATAGTGAACGAAAAATGGACCATGAGGGATAACAGCAAAGAGGAAATTACATTGAACACAAGAGCAGTATGGAACAACAGAGGTATGACTATCTCTACAATTATTGACCTAGAACTTGACTTTGGAGTAAGGGTAATTGCACACAAATTCTATCAGTCCAGCAGATTGGATAGTGTTCACTGTACAACAGTTGATCAGGCATGGAAAATTGTCAAGAAGAATCATACATATGATCTTGCTGAGCTGCAACAGACACAATTAGCTGAGAACCTTGCATCAATCAGAAAGGCTAAGAGCTTGTCATGTAAGTTTGGATCTTTACTAGCATGTATGTTTTTCTACATTCAAGATACATTTCCTACACTGAAAAATATTGTTTGGAAAAAGGATAGACCCATTACAGTTTAGATTAGTGAATGTATAGAGAAACTAGGGAGTAACTTCAATAGCATAATGGGGAGCTATTTTGTAGAATTCAAGAAGAAAATGAGATTAAGGACTAGAATTCCTAAGTCACTAGTGGAGAAGCACTATGAGGAAATATATTTTCTAGTTGATACAGATAATACTTATATCAAGGAAGTGACTCCTAGGATAACATGCTTAGAGCCATTTCCATATGAAATCAATGTTGATGAAGCATCAGCTGCCATCACTGCACTCCTAGCCAAGGAAATTGACACCACAACAGAGAGATTTGGAAATTTTGATGAAGCTAAGGCTAAAATTTCTAGAAGTTTGAATGAAGGAACTATGGAGAGGAAAAGAAAGAAGATAGTGAAAAACCTGAAGAAAATGGTTGGCTTAGGTAGTGATGAAGAACCTGAAGATGCACCTCTAGGCCTGACCACTAGACAAGGTGAGGATATATCTATGGAGGAGGAAGTCAGTGCATTAGAAGAGGTTACTAAGAAAGCTAAGGGAAAGAAACCATCAATTGTTATAGTAACCAATCCGAGCAGAGCCAAACCCAAGGTCACACCTCCTATAGCAAATCATCCAAGGACAAGAGCATCTACTGTTACCTCCCCAGTAGAAGTGCAAAAAAAAGTGTATGGTAAAAGGAAAGTTGCAGAAAGTAGTTCTAGAAAGGAAGCAAAGGTTGCTCCTAAGGCTGAGCCGAGTAAGCCAGCAAAGAGACCGAGAAGGAGATTAAATTTGGGGACAGATAGTGATGAGGAGAAGATAGAAACTGATGGACCCAGCAACATACCTAAAGCTCAATTCAAGAAACCAACAAGTATTGATGAGGTATGTGATACTTTGAGGAATTCAGCAGGGTTAGCAACATTTAAGTTCATTAAGTATGAAAAGTTGAAAATAGAAGATAGGCACAAAGTTCAGGAAGCACTCTTGGACATGATGAGTACTTTCAAATTGACTCCTACAGAGATAGGAAATCATGTGCCCGATGAAATTTATGATTTTCTGTCGAGCAAATGGGAATTTGCACTTGCTACTGAAAGACAAATCAGGGAAGGAACTCTAGCCAAGATAATACCTGAGTTAACTTCAAAACAACAAACCAAATTCATTGAGGATTATAAGAGTAGGTTTGTTCCTAAACTCAGAGGCTATGCTATTCTGAAGAATGATATAGAAGGTGTAGTACAAAAAAGCACAAGGATTTGGAAAGAGATCTTTGGACTGATCGTTCCAAAAGACAAGAAATCTGGTGAAGGGACATCTTAGCAACAAGCAAAAGAAGTTGAAGTGAAGACTACCCTTGAACCACAGATACTTAAAGATCAAATTGCAATAGAACAGAACAAGACCAAAGATGCATTGGATGCAACAAATTCTGTTGATCTGACTATAGATAGTCCTATGGATTATATAGTTGATGATCCAAGCAATTTGAATACCGAGGAACAACAGATGCCGAGTGGAAAAGACACTAATTTGCCTATTAAGGCAACTGATACTGAAGAAGAAAATTCCACAACATCTGATGAGATACTTGAAGTTGTCAATAATCAACAAAGTGAAGAGAAACAACAAACAAATGAACAAGAGGTAACTTCACAGAATTCGCCTATTTTAGAAATTGTGAAAACAATTTTAGATAGTGGAGTAGGGATAAAGGATACTAGAGATAAGCCTAAAGAAGAAGAGGCAGTGCAAGTGTTGGTTGATCTACCACACTCTGCATCATCCACTCCTACAGGTCCTAAAACTGGTGGTATGCTGAATCCATAGACGGTATTGACAGAATTAAAGGAGGCATTGGATATAGACACTGTCAAAGGGAAAGATATTATGTTGCTGAGCATAAGTTCTCCAGAATTGAAGAAGAAGAAAATATTGAAGAAGAAGTCTCAGATTTTAGATGTAACACTAGATGAAGTCATTGTGAGTCCACAATGGGATCCCAATGAGTTATCTTTTGAACAAATAGGGACTCTTCAAGAGTTACTTAAGAGGAAGAAGAGACAGGAAGAGATGAAGATAGAACAAAAGCAAAAGAAGGTGTTGCATGACATCAAAGACATATTTACAAAGGCTTTTGACTTAGAGGATGAAATGCCTCAAGCTCCAATCATTGATCAGCAAGTCACCATTGTATAGAAGGTAACATATGAGGACATAGACAACAATGAGAACCTTCTACAATGGTCCAGGAGAAGATTTGAGAGCAAAGTTCTAGAGAAGATCTCAGAAGAAATTGCTACTAGACAGGTTGAACTTTCTGTTCTTGTAGAAACTTTAGAGAAAGTTATAGCCAATGTTTATTCTTTGTATAGGAAATTATGTGATGTTGATTTTTTCACAAAGGATAATCTACAGCTTGTTGAGAAGCTATAGTTAGATTTAAGATCAATTGGTACTACTTTAGGTAAAGATACTACTTCTAGTTCTTTACATCTTAATAAGTTGATAAATGCACAAAGGAGAATAGCTGAGCTTATGGCTGAAGATGGTTGAATAAGGGCCAAACTGATAACTATTCAGACAAGTCTGTTGCCTCACTTGGAGGTAATACAGAAGGAACTTTCAAAAGCTAAGGAGTTATCACAAAACAGTGCAAATCTATCGACTACAGAAAGTTTAGTAAGTCTAGCCGCCGAGCTAGAAATAAAACTAGAAGTTATGAAGAGTGCAAAGGAAAGCTGGGATACTACATTTGAATCCACTCTGCAACTTCATAAACAATTTTTGGATAAGTACAACTTAACCCCACCAACAATCAATGACAAAAACAAGGGAGAAGTTAGTAAAGAAGTTGGTAAGGAAGTATGAACGGATACAAAATGATACATCAGTACAGTACAGGTACACTTGTATATAATTTTTGAAGGCATTGTAAAATTTTTGTATAAGTATATTCCTAGGGGGAGTACTTAGCGTACTTAGGCAATATTTTGATGAAATGTATAGAAATAATGATAAGTGTTTTTGCCACTAATATCAAAGGGGGAGATTGTTAATCTCTAAGCTCTGTTGATGATTAGTGACCAACACTTAGTCATTCAATTATGTAGTTTTAGTTGGCTATCATTGTGGCCGAGCTAAAACTATCCAAGGCTGAGCAACATTGCCGAGCCGAGTTACATTGCCGAGCCGAGTAAAGATAGGGATGTTAAATGCTGAGCAGGACAGTTTTTGTATACTTGTCAGGATTGATATAAACTTCAAGGATTAGTGATCTAGCCGACTCATATAAGCATTTTGGGCTGACTTGTTTATGCATTTAATATTCTTCTACTAAGTTAGTTATGCATTTAATTGTTTTATCCTATGCATGACTCATTGTAAATATTTAATTGTTTTACCATCAAGGAATGGATATTGGATCTTGATCGTTGATCCAGATCTCACTATCAGATTTGTATAGGTATATTAGATTTCTTTGAAATCCTATTTTGTGTGTGTAAGAGACAGTAGAACAATTGTCTAAGTGACTGCATTTTGAAGTGAAATGTACAGAGGGTTATTTTGTTCAGAAGCAGAGATCAAGCAGAGTAATAACATAGTGAACAACAGAGAAGAGAAATATCAGATTATGAGATCATAGAAGGTACTGAAAAGAGGAGATCCGTCATCAGCATTAGAGTGCACATCGAAGGATAAATACTTGAGACATTCTAATCATTGTATCAGGTGAAAATATCTTGACAGAGTGGTTCTAGAAGACCTTTCTTAAATCTCCTAATAGAGTGCTTACTTCATTGTAAGTTTCAAATCCTTTCATAGGGTAGATTGTAATGATCTTAAGCTCTTAACAGGGCAGACCTTTAACAAGGTAGATTACATTTTGTAATCAACAATTGTAACCTTAACAGGTACACTTTATTATTGCAGTAGTATAGAATTTTGTGGGTGTCATTCCTACCCCAGTTTTACCTATTTGGGTTTCTGGGTTTCTGGGTTACCAAGTTATTGTGTTATGCGTTATTTATTTCATTGCATGATTGCTATCTGAGATTACTAAGATTACTTTAGATTCATATATGTATGGATGTGGATCAAGTTTACTTTAAGTGTTTAATTTTGAAGATCTGATTCACCCCCCCCTCTCAGTATCTTGCTTTCCCATTATTGTATTTCCAACACCTGATCCATTCATTGGCCAATTTTTTTGGTGATCTGGAGCTGAATTTATAATCTTTTACAGTCTTAGAGAAGTTTTTGAAGCATTACAACCTATATTTCCATGAAGAATAGTATGTCGTGGGCCCCTTAGTTTTCAACCTTGAGCATTCCTCTTAGGCATATATCGAACATTGCTTGCAAGTTATGTTTTTTTTTCCTTATATCCTAAATTATGAAGATTCATTATAAAGTGGCTAATGGAGGAGCGTTTGTGAATGATGTGTTGTGAGTTTGCGCTTCTGGTTATTTCAGGAAGCTAATAGAAGAAGTTCACCTACCACACTATCAAAATTGATATCTTCTTAGCTTGGAGGTGAATTTTTCCAATCTCTTTCTACCTTGGTGGCTGTATGGTGGAACCAAGAACTATAATTTTACTCCAAAGTGCATTTTAGAGGCCTTTTTTCAAAATAGCACAACTTTTGTTTGTGAAGTCCATTTTTGGCAAACCTTATATTGTTGGAAAGGTATTTTCCTGATATTTTTTAGTTTGCTAGTCCATTTACTCCCTAAATTTTCATGTTAGTTTTGCACTATTTGTTTTGAACAAAGGTGTAATTTGTTGGTATTGTGAATAATATTTTCCACACTCTCTTTTTTTCTCATGGTTTGGTCCCAATTTGTACTTATAGTTCTATATAATTATCATGACTGGAAATCACAAATGGATTTATTATTGTTAACATTGAAGTTGCATAGAATCATGTGGCCAAGATCCTAAACCCACACTAGGTGTTGTATAGAAAATATTATGGATTGATAGAAGAGATGAAGCTCTTGGTACTCTTCATTGTCCATTTCTCTTGATCTTCGATATCATGTTGCATCTTGTACACATCCGACTGATATTTGGACTACCTTAGAGAATCTCTTTGGTAAGATAGATAAGATAAGGAAGTTTAATATGGAGAATTAACTAACGAGCCTTGATCTAATACATTTTGATCATATCTAGGACTTATTGACCAAGATCAATTCTCTTAGAATTTAGTTTTTGAAAGTGGGGTTAGAAAATATGATGATAAATTAATACTATCTATTCTCTCTAAGATTGGTCTTGACATTTAGAATTTGTTTTTGCATTTTATGCTTCTATGCATGCTCTAGGTAGTGCACATAAATTGTCTTGTTTTAATGGAATTGTAGTTTATCTCACAAGGGAACAAGAAAATTTGGCATTGATGGGCACATCAACACCTTTCAGGTTTCAAGCACTTCTTGCAAGAGATCCACATTCAAAGGTTTCAAGCCGCAAGTGAAATAAAAAATAAGAGCAAGTTAAGGAATCTAGTTCACAACCCACCCTTGAGTAAAAGACCTCTTCTCAAGAGAAATAATCCAAAAATAAGAAGATAAAATGTGCTTATTGAAAAAAAACAAGGACATGATGAGTGTAAGTTTATACTAATAATATTGATGAGCTCACTCACCTTCTTTAAAAGCACCATATTCTGCTTCCCTCATCAGTGTCTTAGCTATACAATAAAAAAATTCCAATTTTCATCCACACAGTCAGGAACTTCAAAATTTGAGAAAGGTAATGCACTCTTGGATTTCACTATTCTTGAGAATAGCATATGGCTTTTTGATTAAGGTGTGTCACACTAGATGGCATCTTCGATGTATATGTTTTCTTCTTTTGAGCCTTGCAGCTCACCTAACATTTTGATGGGTAATGATACATACATGAAGGTTAGTAGAAAAGGATATATTGATATGAGTGACTAATCATTTGATGATGGTATTTTTTTACCCTTCTTGACCACTTTTCATTTTTTAGTTTATCAAATTACTCATGGTGTACAAGGTAAGATAGTAGAGTTCACTCTTGATCATATATAAATTAGAGATGTAGAGACTAGAGATATCATTTCTATAGGTGTTTTGCATCATGTATATAAATTGTATTCCTTCTCTCATTTTGTTCTTGATGGTGAGTTTCCTTTGGATGATGTTCATACCCTTTGACCAAGGGTAAATCATGTTTGTGAGGATAAGTTTGGTCATTTTAACCTTGGTGTTCTTAAGAGTAGTGTTGAGCTTCCGCCTCCACCACTACATGATTCTTCAGATTTGGAGAGTGATTGTATTCAACAGGATGATTACAATGTTCTATATCTTTCTATGTAGGATGAGTATTTGGCAGGTATTTTGGACTTGTTTGCAGAATCTCATCTTGTTGGTTTGGGATACATAATTGAGAGGATTTCTCTCCTCTTCGATGATAGTTTTGGCACGAATATTGATACATCCACATTGTCTTTAGAGGTTGATGTTGATGAGTTTCCTCATTCAATTTATTTATCACATTCCTTGGTTAATTTTGATCATGAGTATGTGGTGGATTATTCATGCAAGGAGACTCACATTTTAGAGACTTCTATTTGGAGACTTCCTTGATCTGATTTTAAGTTGGACATGACATGGATTCTTCATCATTTGATGAAATTTTTCTATTGAAGAACCCCAAATAATTGAGAGGGGGGGGGGGGGGGGGGGNGGGAGAGGGGGTTAATAAGTTATCCCAAGATATTTTTAAACTTTATTTGATTTAGTAGAAATGCAAATCCAATCAGATAATGAAACATAAATAATCATGAAAACACATAATCAACATCATACATAATGAACACCATATTTATGTGGAAAATACAAGATGGGAAAAACCACAGAGAAAATAATATTCATGTATATAAACACCATTTAAGGTAATTTTTTCAAAATCTCACTGCTGGTATGCTCACTGTAGGCAAGACTCATTGTCAGTTTAGCTAACTGTCCTAGATACATAAACCAACTATCAAAACTTAATACAAAAAATAATCTTACCAAAACTTGATATGAGGAATTTGAATATACTCATGTATGGATTTAGTTCTGGTTAATAACACTATTAATATCTATAGTAGATCCAAATAAAAACCAACTACAGCAAATCTTCTGCTTCTTTAACTAAATTTTGTATTATATCTTCTTTTTTTTAATATCACTTTTGTATCATTTCATAATTCATGTTTGCATCCTCAACCTCCTTATTGTTAGAGTAATCTATTATCCTTACTCTTTTTCGCTTAAGCTATCTCTTAGGTGCATATAATTAATACTTTATATTAATTATATTGCGCAACCTAGCCTTTATGTTTTTAGGGTTTGTTCACCTTTAAAGGTTGAACTTTGTAATGATTTTTTTATTCTCTTTGGAAATAATAATTTTGCTCTCACTCCGTTGAGATTTTCCAAACCCTATCTTTTCTCTCTCTCACAGGTTTCTCTTTCAGCTTTAGGTATTTTGCATGCAGGTGTTCTTGGCGTTCTGTGGATTTACATTTGTGAAATCCTACATGGTATCAGAGCCACCCTGTCGTTGCCGAGGTTGAAGTTTTTTGAATCCTGGATTCAAAGACGATAGCTACAGCTTTTTCTGAGGTTTTCTGTCACTTTGAAGGAGGCACGATCTTCTGGAGTAGATTGAGCCAAAACAGACGTCGCCATTGCGTTCAGAAGGCCCGGGAGAGTCAAAATCATATAAAACTCAACTAGTTTAGCCTCCGTGAGCACAGGCAAATTTTTTTTGGCCTCCTAGGGCCGTACGGCTCAAAAATCGAGAAAAAAATCTTGAAAAATTAAAAAAAAATGAGTTTTTTATCATTTTCGGGCGCTGCCGCCAGCGCGTCACCCGCGAGCTGCAGCTGGGCAGCGCGCCACTAGCGCACCCCCGCTGCGCTGCTGGGGCCAGCCGCCGCCCGGCCGCCGCCCGCGCCCGGCCCAGTCACCGCCACCGCTCAGCCATTCTGCCGCCTCCACCGGTGGCACCGCCACCAGACAACCGGCCTACACAGTGCTGATGTCAGCGTGACATCAGCGGCCGAAAAAGTTTTTTCCGGCGGGTTTTTCAAATTTCCCGGCAAAAATTATTTTTTACGGCGGTCGGAAAGTTTTTCCGGTGACCTCCGACGGCGTGCGACGGCCAAACGGCCGTCAAATTTAAGATAGTCTCTGTGTTTTTCTAGAGAGTTATTGTTTAGAGAGGCTGTTGGTTTTTTGCCCGTAACTTGAGCATACGGTGTCGGTTTTCGAAAAATGAAATATCGTCGGAAAGGTCTTTCCGAGACAGACGCATTGGTGCAGGTCTTATTTCCTGATTTTACCATTTGGTTGCCGATTTTTTCAGTCAAAGTCATGCCTTTGTTTGTGCTCCTGTTCGGCTTCTGGAACTCAGGTTTTTCTCTCATTTTTTCTGTGCTTTCAGTAGTTGCTTATTTGTGGTGCACAGGGGATAGGATTTTACACTGTGGGGGGGTGCATTTTTACTTTCTATCATTTTCATTCAGAAAGACCCTTCTACTTCCGTCTTATTCTTCTTTCAATGTCGGACCCCTCTGTGGCCCGACTGACACCTCACAACTACCACACATGGAAGCCACATATGACCAGACTCCTCATGTCACAAGGTTTATGGTCCTGCATGGATTCAGTTCAGCCAGTTCTTCAGAGACCTTATGAGGCTCTTATGCACAGAAATAGGATGGATGAGGCGATGGGCCTCATTGCCATGAACATTTCAGATGGGTTGTTGTTCCACCTGGATGGCCTGACTACACCCAGGGATATGTGGGACAAGTTCTCCACCTTGTTTGGCACCATGGATCAGTTTAGGATTATCCAGATAGATGCAGAGTTCACCTCCTTGGCACCTGACTCATTCACCAGCATTGAGGACTTCCTGACAAAGTTCAAGTCCCTTCGATCTATTTTACAGGTTGCTGGAAAGACGAAGTCAGATGATGAGTGTATCTTCCTGATACTCTCCAAGCTTCGTGGTCCTTATCAGATCTTCACTTCTACCTTCTACTCCA